>PVKV010015589.1:0-44655 GCA_004027835.1 Alouatta palliata
GGATCACGAGGTCAAGAGATCGAGACCATCCTGGTCAACATGGTGAAACCCCGTCTCTACTAAAAATACAAAAATTAGCTGGGCGTGGTGGCACATGCCTGTAGTCCCAGCTACTTGGGAGGCTGAGGCAGGAGAATTGCTTGAACCCAGGAGGCGGAGGTTGCGGTGAGCCGAGATCGCGCCATTGCACTCCAGCCTGAGTAACAAAAGTGAAACTCCGTCTCCAAAAAAAAAACATTTTTGAAGCTGGACGCGGTGGCTCATGCTCCGTCTTGAAACAAAAAACAAAAAAAACCTTTTTTTCCAAATATTTACTGAGTATCCTTTCAGTAAATATGTGCAAAAAAGGGCTGGGTGTGGTGGCCACACCTGTAATCCCAGCACTTTGGAAGGCCAAGGTGGGCAGATCACAAGGTCAAGAGATTAAGATCATCCTGGTCAACGTGGTGAAACCCTGTCTCTACTAAAAAGACAAATATTAGCTGGGCATGGTGGTGCGTGCCTGTTATCCCAGCTACTCAGGAGGCTCAGGTAGCAGAATAACTTGATCCCGGGAGGTGGAGGTTACAGTGAGCCGAGATGGCGTCACTGTACTTCGGCCCAGGCAACAGAGCGAGATGCAGTCTAAAAAAAAAATTAAAAATTAAAAAATAAAGGCAGGCGTGGTGGCTCATGCATATAATCCCAGCACTTTGGGAGGCTGAGGTGGGTAGATCACCTGAGGTCAGGAGTTCGAGACCAGCCTGGCCAACATGGTGAAACCCTGTATCTACTAAAAATACAAAATTAGCCAGGCGTGGTGGCATATGCCTGTAATCCCAGCTACTGGGGAGGCTGAGGCAGGAGAATTGCTTGAACCCAGGAGGCAGAGGTTGTGGTGAGCCGAGATGGCACCATTGCACTCCAGACTGGCCAACAAGAGCAAAACTCTGTCTCAAAAAAAAAAAAAAAAAAATTGCCAAAAAAAATGTGGCTGGGGATGCAGCTGTGTGATGCTACCATGTGTAGAGGAAAACTCCAGGGGTGGGGTCGCGGAGGGGGACTCTGAGGAGGCCTGAGCTCAGCAGTGACAGGCACAGCATGAGCACAGGCTTGGCACACATGGGCCTGCCTCATGCCCTGGAGGGCATGGAACAAGGTGTGACCCAGGGGAAGGCGCACTGTGCTCTCGAAGAAATGCAGTGTCTTCCCAATTTATATCCACAGAAATCAGGGAGCATGTGGGAATGGATATTAAGGGTGGATGTTTCATCTTCCAGAACCCATGGCTGGCAGTGCCCCAAAATGGGGCCAGTTGGGATCTGAAGTAAGGAACACTGACCACCAGGGTGTCCAGAGCTTTTATTTACTTTTATTTTTTTTTTTGCACTCTGTTAGGCTGGAGTGCAATGATCTCAGCTCACTGCAACCTCCGCCTCCCGGGTTCAAGTGATTCTCCTGCCTCAGCCTCCTGAGTAGCTGGGATTACAGGCGCCCTCCACTAAGCCTGGCCAATTTTTGTATTTTTAGTAGAGATGGGGTTTCACCATGTTGGCCAGGCTGGTCTTGAACTCCTGACCTCGTGATCTGCCCGCCTTGGCCTCCCAAAGTGCTGGGATTACAGGTGTGAGCCACTGCGCCGGGCCCCCAGTGCATTTATTAGGGGAACTTACAGAAGGCTGCAGCGTATCCTTGCAACAGACAGCGAGAGAAAAGGGGTACCCCGCCTCACTATCTCTGCAGCAAGGCGACAGGGTGTGGGATGGATATGGGAGTTTAAGGGATTTGGTTCAGGGCTGGGCCAGTTTCTTTCCGTGTTTTAGCCAACAACCTAGATTTTTTTTTTTTTTTTTTTTTTTTTTTTTTTTGAGACAGAGTCTTGCTCTGTCATCCAGGCTGAAAGTGCAGTGGCATCTTGGCTCATTGCAACCTCTGCCTCCTGGGTTCAAGCAATTCTCCTGCCTCAGGCTCCCAAGTAGCTGGGATTACAGGCGTGCACCACCATGCCCAGCTAATTTTTGTATTTTCAGTAGAGACGGGGTTTCTCCATGTTGAACAGGCTGGTCTCAAACACTGCACTCAGCCTCGATTTTTTTTTTGTTTTTGAGATGGAGTCTCACTCTGTAGCCCAGGCTGGAGTGCAGTGGCATGATCTCCGCCTCTAGGGTCCCAGTTCAAGCAACTCCCCTGTCTCAGCCTCCTTAGTAGCTGGGATTACAGGCATGTGCCACTATGTCCAGCTAATTTTTGTAGTTTTAGTAGAGACAGGGTTTCACTGTTGGCCAGGCTGGTCTTAAACTCCTGACCTTGTGATCTGCTCACCTCGGCCTCCTAAAGTGCTGGGATTACAGGCGTGAACCACTGCACCTGGCCTTTTTATTTAATTTTTTAAAAAATAGAGATAAGGCCTTACCATGTTTCCCAGGCTGGTCTTTAATTCCTAGGCTCAAGCGATCCTCTTGCTTTGGCCTCTGTGGGAAGTAGGAAAGTTCCTTTTCTAAGTTTCCTTTCTTGTTAAAAATATTAAGTGTGGTAATAATTTTAAGCCCTATCCTATGTAGCTGTTAGACATGCCATGTTTACAGGCACATAGTACATTCTATGTCCTTATACTTTAACCAGGATATCTGTGCTGGACGTGCTCACAGGCATGTCCCAGCTCTCCATTGCTTTTACCTGTTTATAAAAGTTTTAAGTTGTTAGCCAATAGGGTTTTAGTTTAGATTGTGAGGTCTGACTCCAGCCAATGGAGATCAGACACAGCAGTAAGGATGACCCCAAATGCACAAGGGATAAATGTGTCTGTTTTCCTTTGTTCATTGTACTCTTGTGTAGCATGATGGCTAGCGAGGAGGGTACCCTTCCTGCAGTCCAGGAAGTAAAAATTGCATTGCTGAAAGATCCCTTGTCTCAGTGCTGGTTTTTCTTTGCGACACTGAGCATCTATTTCCAACAGCCTCCCAAAGTGCTGGGATTACAGGCATGAACCACCATGTCTGGCTGTACTTGATGATATTTGGTCATGGCACAGCATAAGGGACACCCCGTGACCCTGTGGGGCCCTCAGCCCTACATAGTAATCTGCCTCACAGAGACCCATGGCATTGACCCGTGGACCATGGTGTTTCCAGAAGTGAAAGAGATGGAAGCTGACTGAACTCTTTTTTTTTTTTGAGACAGAACCCAGGCTGGAGTGCAGGGGTGCAGTCTTGGTTCACTGCAACCTCTGCCTCCTGGGTTCAGGTGATTCTCCTGCCTCAGCCCCTGGAGTAGCTGGCTAATTTTTTTTTTTGAGACAGAGTCTCGCTCTGTTGCCAGGCTGGAGTACAGTGGTGTGATCCTACCTCACTGCAACCTCTGCCTCCAGGGGTCAAGCAATTCTCCTGCCTCAGCCTCCCGAGTAGCTGGGACTACAGGCATGTGCCACCACACCCAGCTAAATTTTGTATTTTTAGTTTTACCATGTTGGCCAGGATGGTCTCAATCTCCTGACTTTGTGATCTACCCGCCTCGGCCTCCCAAACTGCTAGGATTACAAGTGTGAGCTACTGCGCCTGGCTGGGGTGTTTGTTTTTTTGAGACAGGGTCTCAAAACCTGTAATCTCAGCACTTTGGAAGGCCGGGGTGGGAGGATGGCTGGAGTCTGGGAGGGTCCCTTGCACCTTGCTCTCTGTCTGAATGTCCTATTCTGCCAAGAAACAGACATCAACAAGTTCCTTCTGCCCAGCCAGATCTCCGAAGGCCCCGGGGTTCTGAGGGTCCACACTGCCCGAGCTCATCTTGACCCCTGTCTAAGCCAGACGACCGGGAAGATGGTCTGTCTGTCCATCCTCTGGCTGTGAGACATGCAGAGGGTCAGCCTGATGTCGTGGCTGGGAGAGGATCTGGGAGGGGAGATGGGCTGTGCTGCTCCCACTGCTGGGCCCAGTAAACCTTGTCCCTTGGGGAGGTGACAAGGAGGGCCAAAGCAGGAGGAAACGGAGAGGGGAAGAGGTGGGGAAGGTCTCCTTTGAGACCTACTGACCAACCCTGGGGAGCCAGGCCACGCTGGGAGGAAGCCCTGCCCGGCCTCAGATCCAGGAGCAGCTCTGGCTACATCTGTGCCCCCTTCACAGACTGTAACTATTTATTCGATTTTTCTTTTCTTTTTCTTTCTTTTTCTTTGAGACAAAGTTTCACTCTTGTTGCCCAGGCTGGAGTACAATGACAAAATCTTCTTGGTTCACTGCAACTTCCACCTCCCAGGTTCAAGCCATTCTCCTGGCTCAGCCTTCCGAGTAGCTGGGATTACAGGCGACCGCCACCACACCCAGCTAATTTTTTTGTATTTTTGGTAGACATGGGGTTTCACCATGTTGGCCAGGCTGGTCTCCAACTGCTGACCTCAGGTGATCCGCCTGCCTCGGCCTCCCAAAGTGCTGGGATTATAGGCCTGAGCCACCGTGCCCAGCAACTGTAACTATTTCTTTGGGGGTGATTTTGATCCCTGTCTCCACCTACTCATGAGCTCTACAAGGGCAGTGACAGGTTCAGTCTTGATTCCTTTCATGGTTCCACGCCTGACCAGAGTGAGAGCTCATGTTTGTCGAGTGAGTGCGCATGCTCGTATGCGTGTGCATGTGTGTGCTGTGTGTCCCTCCTTCCCTGACACCTTTCTCTACCTCTTTCCCAGTCTGTCCCCTCCCCAGGGTGGGCACCCCCAGCCTGGACCCTCACAGGTAAAGGCAGTGCCTGTGAGCTGTGGCCCCACTCTGGAAAATGATTAGCGGCCGGGCCCTCCACAGTGGACAGCTGGGGCCGACTTCACACAGCGAGGAGGAGCTCCGAGAACTCCCTCTCCCTGAGAACCACACCCTCCACCCCTGAGACCTGCTCTGCCCCATCCGACCTGCACCCCCACTGCGCACTGCCTGCCAGGATTCCTGTGAGGGGAGCGAGAGGAGGGGGCTGCGGCCAGAGGGCAGGCCCAGCTGTCCTTGATTTGTGTGGGGTTTTTCCACTTTGGATGCCTGATTAGTGTGAGCTCATAAAGGATGTGGTTTCCTTCCAGGGAGGGGCTCCACAGAGAAGCCAGCCCCCCATTCCTGCCCACCCCGGGGGCCCACTGTTCCTAGTTCACCCTGGTGAGAACTGAGGCAGGGCAGGAGCCCTTTGCTAGGGTGGGGCAGCGCTAACAGAAGGGCTGTAGGGCTCTCAAGGCTCACTCAAGGCCAGCTCCGGGCCCCGGGTGGTGGCTCAGGCTTGTAATTCCAGCACTTTGGGAAGCTGAGATAGGAGAATCACTTGAGCCCAGGAGTTTAATACCAGCCTGGGCAACACAGTGAGATCCCATATCTACCAAAAACTGTTTTTCATTCTTGACTAAGCCACTTTAATTTGTAACTTAAACGTACAATATAAAGTTGATAATCCTTGAAATTCTCACCTGGCTCTTGTAAAGAGTGAGTCTGAGTCTACACTTTCAGTCTTCGTCATCAGGAGGGATACCTAATTCTTCATCTGTCCACCGGGGAGGATCAGGAGATGGACAGTGACTCAGCATGGCTTCTGAGTCATGCCAAAAGTGCCCGAGAATCCAGAACCACATGGTTACACTTAAGATCTCACTCCAGATCACCTGGGTTCTGGTCAGCTGGGGGAACGGTCTATACCGGGGCTTAATGTGCACACCACCACCAGCATGAAGGACTCTATCTCCAGCAGCCCGTGCGCGGCCGCTTCTGAAAAGGAGGCCTCCAATGCCAGCGAAAGACGCCAGCCGAGTCAGAGCCAATATGCTCGCCTAGGTCCGCCCCGTTGTCCGAGGCTCAAAAACTGTTTTAATTAGTCAGGGATGGTGGTGCACACCTGTGCTCCCAGTTACTCAGGAGGCTCAGGTGGGAGGATCTCTTCAGCACAGGAGGTCAAGGCTGCAGTGAGCTATGCGCCACTGCACTCCAGCCTCGGCCACAGAGCACGACCCAATCTCAGAAAAAAAAAGCCTCCTCTGTCCCCTCCTAGTAGGTGACCTTAGCAGGAATCCAGGCCCTGTGATCCTGTGAGCCTCACTTCCCGACTGTATTAAAGTTGGCACTCGCCCCACTGCCTGAGCACTGAGCTCCTAAGTGCTTGGTGAATGTTCTTTATAATAAGGACCCAGAGAATATGCGGTGATGGCCACAGAAGAAGGGGTGCCTGGAGGGTGCTCCTACCCTGGGGGACCTGAGTACCTACCTCATAATTCTGTCTTTTCTGCAGACAGTGCTGGAGCGGAAAGGCATCACTGGCCTCACGGTGGCTTGCTGAACCCAGGGCCACTGTGACAGAGAAGGGTTGTGGGGCTGCCCAGGACTGGCCAGGGCAGAGCAGATTCCCAGCGTCGGGAAGGACGCTTCCCCACTGTCCTCAGTCCCACGCCTGCTGGGAGCCTGCCTGGGGCTGCAGGGTTTGCCAGAGGAGCCAGACTTCTCTCCTGTGGAGGGGTGAGCCCCAGCCTGCTTCCAGTCACCCCCACTCCTTTCCCTTGGGTCTTCCTGGAGGAATCAGCACAGACAGAAGGCGATTTGTTACTAGTTCCTGTCCACCTTCCCCAATGAATAACTGGGCCCTGCAAACTGATTCTTGCCCACGAGCCTGGCCCAGCTCAATCTGTAACAATGTTGGCTAGGCACAGTGGCTCACACCTGTAATCCCAGCACTTTAGGAGGCCGAGGCAGGAGGATCACGAGGTCAAGAGATCGAGGCCATCCTGGCCAACATGGTGGAACCCCGTCTCTACTAAAAATACAAAACTTAGCTGGGTGTGGTGGCGCACACCTGTAGTCCCAGCTACTCGGGAGGCTGAGGCAGGAGAATTGCTTGAACCCAGGAGGGGGAGGCTGCAGTGAGCCGAGATCGCGCCGCTGCACTCCAGCCTGGCGCCTGGCGACGAAACAAGACTCGGTCTAAAAAAAAAAAAAAAAAAAAAGGAAAAGAGACAATCAAACTGTAATTTTTTTTTTTTTTTCTTTTAAAGATGGAGTTTCACCATGATGGCCAGGCTGGTCTTGAACTCCTGACCTCAGGTGATCCACCCACCTCGGCCTCCCAAAGTGCTAGGATTACAGGCGTGAGCCACTGTGCCTGGCCAACTAAACTGTAATTATGACAAACGAAATCAAACTGGAGAGGTGGGGTCAGCCCAGGTCAGGGCAGGCAAGGACTGTGGAAACCTTTGAGGGAGCGACCTGGTCTGGTTATCACTTTGCAGAGAGGGCTCTGGCTGGGGGAAGGCAGCTGGGAGCTGTCTGGGTTGTCAGGAAGAGAGGTGGGCGAGGAAAGAGGCCTGGGAGGTGGAAACCCAGGATCTGGCCTGAGGGCAGGCCAGGTCTGGGCGGCCTAGGTCCCACCCAGCTGCCCTGGAGAAGGGGATGGGGCGTCCTGCTTCCACCCACGCCCCCACTCACTCCTACCGTTCCCACCGGCGGCGCCGCCCCCAGCTCTGTCCTGCTCCGGTGACCCTGGAAAGGGCACACGCGGCTGCGACTGCGCTGCCTGTAGCGGTCACTTCGTGAACGCCAGCAACCCCCTGCAGCCGCCCCTGCACCCTCGGACGCCCAGAGGCCTCGGGCTGGGTCGCAGGCACCGGCCGGAGGGCGGGCGTGGCGGAGGCGCCTTCTCCGCGATGACCGCTCGCCGCCTCCGCCGCGCCACCCCGCGGCTACCCAGGGAACTGCAGCGTCGGCGCGTCCCCGCGCCTGCGCACTCAGACCCGCCCGGCCCGGCAGCGCGGAGCCAGCTCGCCCCTGCAGGTCAGGTCTGCGCACGGCCCCGCGCCCGGGTCCGGGGTGCCGCCTCGAGGGCCGGGGCTTGCACCGGGCCGCGGTGCCTTCCCAAACCCTTCCGGATGCCCCGTTCCCACCAGCCGGCCGTCTGCGGGTAGGCGGCTCCTGGGAGCGGCCCACGGGCCTCACCCCCACCAGGGGCCGCAGTGCCACCAGGGCTAGGTTCTGCGCGGCACCCGACGCTCAGGGGAGCGGAAGGCGGTGTGAGCAAGAGTCCAAAGCATGGTCAGTCCCCCTTCGTGCCGTAGCCGTCTCCTGGTGGCTGCTCCGAGCCAGGCCTGGGTCCTGGCCAGGGATCACAGTGTCCTGGACACAGAGTTCCTCTTTCTCCCCCGTCCCTCGCCCGAGGTGACCACCCAGCCGTGCCCAGGCCTGCCCGCTGCTCCTGAACCCAACTCTTGAAAGGCAAGGCTGTGCCCTGGGGAGGAAGGGGCGGCACCCTCAGAGTCTTCTGTTTCTCAAGGAAATCGAGGGGGCAGCCCCGAGGATGGGGTGTAACCCAGAAGGAGCCGGCGGACGGGGTGACTGACTCCACACAGACAGACACTCCATTGCTGGAAACACGGCCCCGTTCTCCAGTGACACCGGCACACAGCCCCTGCCCACAGCCATCCCTTGCTGGGCCCTCAATTTGGAGCCGGCTTGCTGCCCACGCCCAGAACCCAGTCGACCCCTCCCACCCTCACCTCCCTACCACACCCCTCCTAACATAGATGTGCAGATGAGCCTGGGGCCCCGGGGTGCAGGCTGCAGTCACTATTCGCCAGCCCCCCGCAGGCTCGGCAACCCTGTGCTGCTGTGGTGAGATCCTCCACCACCCAGCTACAGGCCTGGACACAGCGACACAGTGGAGCCCAGGACACAGCCCTGGGGACACAGCCCTGCACACAGCCCTGGGGACACAGCCCTGCACACAGGGGCCAGTTTGCAGGTGAAGGCCAGTCTGCTCTGGGGCCTGAGTCCACTCTTGGAGACACGCTGGCCCCAGATGCAGAGCTGGGGGTGCTGGGAGAAGGCAGCACAGCCCAGACCCTGCCTGGCCCCGCGCCTTTGAAGCCCGCTGCCCACTCAGCAGCTCTCTCTTGCCGCAGCAGAGCTGCCTTCCACAGGCCCTGCCCGCAGAGCCCTTCCCAGAGCCCCTGTTCCTCCTGCAGGGAGAAGCAGAAAGGGGCAGGTGTGGGCAGAGAGGACCTGAACTGGCTGCCTGGTGCAGTACTGGAAGCCCTGTGCACCCCTGCCAGGCTGACCATCACCAGCTGACCCGGCATGGCAGGACAAGGACCCTGATCAGAGGCCACTGGTGGTCGGCCACGTGTGGCACGGAGTGGCTGGGCCCCAGCCCAGGGAGGGAGTTCTTGGAGCTCCTCCTCGCTGTGTGAAGTCGGCCCCAGCTGTCTCCGGTAGAGGGAGGGGCCGCTAATCACTTTCCAGAGTGGGGCCACGGCTCACAGTCCCTGCCTTTGCCTATGAGGCCCCAGGTTGGGGGTGCCCACCCTGGGGAGGGGGCAGACTGGGAAAGAGGTGGAGAGGGGTGTCGGGGAGGGACACGCGCGCGCGCACACACACACACACACACACACACGCAGTCACTTAGTCATTCAACAAACATCAGCTCTCACTCTGGTCGGGGGTGGAGCCATGAAAGGAATCAAGACTGACCCCATCTCTGCCCTTGTAGAGCTCATGGGTAGGTGGAGACAGGGATCAAAATCACCCACAAAGAAATAGTTACAGTCTGTGAAGGGGGGCAGAGACAACCAGGACACTGGTCATGGATCTGAGGCCGGGCAGGGCCTTCCTCCCAGCATGGCCTGGCTCCCCAGGACTCCCCACTTCTTCCCCTCTCTGTCTTCTCCTGCTTTGGCCCTCTTTGTCACCTCCCCAAGGGACGAGGTTTACTGGGCCCAGCAGTGGGAGCAGCACAGCTCATCTCCCCTCCCAGATCCTCCCCTCCCAGCCACGACATCAGGCTGACCCTCCGCATGTCTCAGCCGGAGGATGGACAGACAGACCATCTGCGGGGTTGTCTGGCTTAGACAGGGGTCAAGATGAGCTCGGGCAGTGTGGACCCTCAGAACCCTGGGGCCTTGGGAGATCTGGCTGGGCAGAAAGAACTTGTTGATGTCTGTTTCTTGGCAGAGGACATTCAGACAGAGAGCAGGACGCAAGGGACCCTCCCAGGATGCAGGGACACTTCCCACCCTCTGTCCCTACGGTCTGGTCTGTCCATTACCTTGTAGCTCAGAGAAGGGGATACACAGTCCACGGGTCATACAGGGACCTTGGGCCCCCCAGCTGCAAGGCCAGGGAGGAGCTGCTTAAGTGTCCTGGGGCGGAGGGAGGAAAGCCACTGTGTGGGTGAGGAGCGTGGATAACAAGTTCCTGAAATTATGAAATTTAACCTTCACTCAACGCAGAGTTACTATAGGATTGAGTAATTCCACTCCTAGGTATGTTCCCTTCAGACAGGAATCCTATGTCCACACAAAACCCTTTACCTGGATGTTCACGGCAGCGTTATTCATAAGAAACCCACAGTAGGCACGAATGAGGGAATCAACAAAAGGTGATCCATGCACATGATGGAGTACTACTCAGCCATGAAGAGGAGTGAGGTGCTGACACACGCCATAATGTGGATGAACCTGGAGAACATTATGCTGAGTGAGATGCCAGACACAAAAGGAAATTGTGTAATTCTCTTTCTTTCTTTTTTTTTCTTTTTAGAGATGGGGTCTCACTCTATCTCCCAGGCTGGAGTGCAGTGGTGGAATTTCAGCTCACTGCAACCTCTGCCTCCCAGGTTCAAGGGATTCTCGTGCCTCAGCCTCCCTTGTAGCTGGGACTACAGGTGTGCACCAGCACACCTAGCTAATTTATTATTATTATTATTATTTGAGGTGGAGTTTCGCTTTGTTGCCCAAGCTGGGATCTCGGCTCACTGCAACCTCTGCCTCCTGGGTTCAAGTGAGTCTCCTGCCTCAGCCTCTCAAGTGGCTGGGATTACAGGCCTGTGCCATCATGCCCGGCTAATTTTTTGTATTTTTAGTAGAGACGGGGTTTCTCCATGTTGGTCAGTCTGGTCTTGAACTTCCAACCTCAGGTGATCCACTCGCCTCAGTCTCCCAGAGTGCTGAGATTACAGGGGTGAGCCACTGTGCCCAGCCCAGACCTGACTAATTTATGGTAGAGACGGAGTTTCACCACGTTGGCCAGGCTGGCCTCAAACTCCTGACCTCAAGTGATCCGGCCACCTTGGCCTCCCAAAGTTCTGGAATTACAGGTGTGAGCCACTGTGCCTGGCCGTATTTATTTATTTATTTTGTAAGAGATGGGCTCTCACTCTGTCGCCCAGACTGGGATGCAGTGGTATAATCACCGCTCACTGCAGCCTCTAACTCCTGAGCTCAAGTGATCCTCCCACCTCAGCCTTCTGAGTAAACTAGGACTACAGGTGCATACCATCATGCTTGGCTAATTTTGAAATTATTTTGTAGAGACTGGGACTCTGCATGTTGCCGAGGCTGGTTTTGAATTCCTTGCCTCGAGCAAACCCCCTGCCTCAGCCCTCCAAAGTGCTGGGACTACTGGTGTGTGCCACTGTGCCTGGCTAATTTGTAAATTTTCTGTAGAGACGTGTTTTGCTTTGTTGCTCAGGTTGATCTTGAACTCTTGGCTTCAAGCAATGATTCTCTTTCTGTGAAATGTCCAGAAAAGGCAAATCCATAGAGACAGAAAGTAGATTCCTGGTTGCCAGGGACTGGGGGAAGGGGAGAGAATAGGGCATAATTGCTAATGGACACAGAATTTATTTTTGGGGTGACAGAAATGTTCTAAAATTGATTGTGGTGATGATTGCACAACTGTGAAGATACTGAAAACCAACGATTTGCACAGGACAAGTGGCTGGAGTGTATGGTGTGTGAATTACATCGCAATAACGCTGTTACTGAAGAGAGCCTTCAGAGTCATGACTGGGGTCTTCGTTTTACAAAGAAGGGTCTGGGCCGGGCGTAGCGGCTACTCCTGTAATCCCAACACTTTGGGAGGCTGAGGCGGGCGGATCATGAGGTCAGGAGTTCGAGACCAGCCTGACCAACATGGTGAAACCCCGTCTCTGCTGAAAAAACAAAAATTAGCTGAGCGTCGTGGCATGTGCCTGTAGTCCCAGCTACTCCATAGGCTGAGGCAGGAGACTCGCTCGAACACGGGAGGCGGAGGTTGCAGTGAGCTGAGATCGCGCCACTGCACTCCAGCCTGGGCGACAGGGCGAGACACTCTCAAAATAAAACGAAACAAAACAACCTGGTAGCTCAGAGTTGGTGGGAGCCTGAGAAGGAGGCGGGGCTGGACCAGCCTCAGACCAGCGTCTAAGCCCCGCCCCTGTTCCTGCCGGGCCCTAAGCTCCACCCCATCCTCTACTGCCAGGGGCTCTCTGCTGCTGAGGCTTCACCCACGGGGTTCCTTGGCCTGAAATGCTGTTCTCCTCCTCTTCACCCGGCTGTCACCTCCAGAAAGCCTTCCCGACCTCTCCTCCCACGCATACCCTTCCACTAAGCGACATTAATGGAGTGCCTACTGCGTCCCAGGCTGTTAGGTGCTGGGGATCCACTGGTGGGCAAACAGCCCCGGTGTTGCCATCCTGGGCATCCCCGGGAGTGCAGCCACCCGTCAGCCGATTGCCAGATGGAGGGAGGGGTCAGCTTCCAGCAGAACCCTTGGAACCGACTCCTGGTCCCTGGTATCTCTCCCCCTGCCCCCAGTGCTTTCCACATCCTGCCCTTCTGGTCAATTCCTCCTGGAAAGTCCTTTGGCCCTCAGCGGGGACTAAGTAAGAAGCATCCAGCAGGGGGATGGATGGCAAAGGAAAGGCCAGGAGATGGACATGACCATGGCGAGGCTGGGCAGGGGGCTGCAGGGGCGGCCAGGGAACCTGTGCCTGGAATTTCAAGTCTTGGTGGGGACTGCTGAGATTGTGGGGTGGGTGTTGCAGGGTGCGACACCTGCTCCCGCCCTGAGCCAGTCCGTCTGGAACAATCCCGTGTCAAGCTAGACCAGAAGAAGAACTTCCTGTGCCCTGCATGTGCCAGCGTGCTCTCCTCACAAAGCCGTGCCCACTGCCTTCCCATGGGGCTCCTGTGGAGGCTTGAACGGACAAGCTGGTGCCACCTGTGTGTCTGGGGCCCGGGCTGGGGGTCTGGTCAGTGGTCTTCACCCCATCAGCCCTGTGTGGCCCCCTCTGACCAGGGCTGCTGCTGGGTGGGAGCTGCGGAATGTCTGTGGGTGGTGGAGGCCCTCTGCCCCTTGAGGCAGCCCAGCTGGTGGGACTTGTCCAGATACCATTAGGACTGGAATGGCTCATTAATGAGCAGAGCTCAGGGCAGGGGCTTCGAGCCAGTGACTGGAAAGATGTTGGGCCTCTGCGGGCAGACTGTGCCTGCCTGGCACTAACCCTTCAGCCAGGAAGGCTGGGGCAGGGGCAGAAAGAGGACCTGGGTTTAATGCCATCTTTCCTCTGGGATGGGGCGAGTTGCTCACCCTCTCTGAGCCCCGCTGGCCTCCCCTGCCGGCTGTTGCTGGACATTCAGTGAACCTGGCGGGATGTGACATTCCTGCAGTGTCCAGCGTCCCACAGGTCCCAGCCAAGAGGCCCCTGAATCTCACGTCCCTCAGAGCCAGCCCCTAGGGCAGGTCCTGGGTTCCTTCTCTTTCCCAACACAGAGCTCCCTGAGTCCTTCACACTTTGGGGGAAGTGGGGGCCAAAGTGGGGGCCACTTTGCCAACTTCCAAAATGCATCACTGACATCTCAGGGGAGTGCCAGGTGGACCAGGCTGGGCAAATGGGGTGACCTAGTAGACAGAGTAGGTCTCAGGCCTGAATTCAGCTCACCACTGGTGCCTTGGGAGGGAAGCCTGTCTTCCCTGAGCCTGTCCCCTCCGTTCTAAAACTGTAACTAGAGATGACTTGGCCTCTCAGCCGCCAGGCTGTGATCCTCATGTGTGGCAAGGCTGGCTGTCAGCTGGGAGCGTAGGACGCACCCCGTTCCCGGCCGCAGACTTCCCCCACACGTTCTGGGACCCCCGTCTGCACACTAGTGTGCTCGCCGGTCCTCGTTCTCCCTTGGCAGGCCGAATGCCCGGATCGACGCGCTTCCTCGGTCCCCTTGGTCTGGCGATGAGGCTCCCACTCCTGCAGGCCAAGGTTTGGCCTGTGCACCTGCTGCGCACGTCCCGGAGTAGGTGGCCGCGCGGGGTTGGGTGTGGGGTGGAGGGCATCCGCTTTCAAACAGAAGGGCCGGGGCCAGCGCGCCGCCCTGTCCCTGCCCTGCGTCCCGAATCGCCGCCGCCGCATCGTCCCCGCGCAGGGGTGAAGACATCCTAGCCAAGCAAGCCAGAGCCTGGGGTCTCGGAGCGGGAGCGTCCTGGTAGTCCTGGCAGCTCGAGTCGCGCCCGGGTGGTGGCGGCTGCCTGCTGATCCCAGCCCCAGCAGTGGCCTCGGAGGGGGAGGGCGTCCCAGCCCCGCCTCCAGACCCGCCCCCAGGCTGCGGGCCGCGGGGCGCAGAGCAGAAACCGGGCGCCCACGGGCTGAGTGGCGCGCGGGCCGGGATGCTCACCCATCTGCCGCCCCCGCTCCCGGGACAGGGCGCGGCGCAACCCCATGGCAGGTAGCGGCGGCCTGGGCGGCGGGGCCGTGGGCGGCCAGGGCGCGGGGGCCGGGCAAGGGGCAGCTCTGTCGCCGTCCCGCGCGCCGCTGCTGCTCGTGGTCCTGGTGCTCGGCGCCTACTGCCTCAGCGCCCTCCCCGGCCGCTGCCTGCCAGCCGCCCGCGCCCCGGCGCCAGCCGAGCCTTCCAGCTCCGTTCGCCGCCCGGGAGCCACCGACCTGCCTGTAGCCATTGGCCCCGGCCGCCGGCGCTTCCCGCAGGCACTCATCGTGGGCGTGAAGAAGGGTGGCACGCGCGCTCTGCTGGAGTTCCTGCGGCTGCACCCCGACGTCCGCGCGCTGGGCTCCGAGCCGCACTTCTTCGACAGGTGCTACGAGCGCGGCCTCGCCTGGTATCGGTGAGCACCCTGGCCCGTCCGCCCCGTCCGCTTCCTTGCGCACTCCGGCGCCTTCCCGGGGATGGTATCGTTCGCCCCAGGGAGCAGCAGGGGGAGGTCTCCGGGCACAGGGGCTGGGACCACTCTGTTGGGGGGCCCAGGCTTGACCCGAGGACGTGGCTCCGGAAGGAGGAATGGTATCTGGCTAGGATTCCCTAAAACTTTGAAGACATTGGGGGAAAGCCCCGGTTCCCTTCGCTCTGCTGAGCGACCTACTGGGACTGGGGGAGGCGGTGCGATCCCAGACCGGAGGTCCTTCCTAGCCCATGGGATTACCTGGGAGCGTTAGAAATACCTCTCCCGCCCTGTCACTCTGGGCGCGCAGGTGTGACTCTCTGACTCCTGGCCAGGTACCCTAGAAAGGGCCCTCCAGGTTCCAGGCTGGGCAGATGGGGTGACTTAGCAGACAGAGTAGGTCTCAGGCCTGAAAGCATCCTTCCTCCCCAAGACCCCCAACTCTGGGCACAGGAACCCTCTCGGTGGTCATGGGAGTCCAGAGAAAGTCTGGGCTTTGGAAAGGAGGAGGCTGCCTTTAGGTGACTGCTCAGGGTGACTCCAGCCCCGTGCATGGGGCTCTGTGGCTGTTCTGCCTCTACTCAGGATGGACGTGGGCTGTGGCAGTGGAATGTGGGGAGCACACAGCCCCAGCTGAAGCACCCCGCTCTGGTGGCTGTTCACCCCCAAGCTTGGACTGAGCCCCTGCCAAGAGGACCCTGCCGAAGGCCACCTGGCAAATCAGTGGGAGCGGCAGGACCCAGACGCTTCACCTCCAGATGCTGCAGTTTCTCTGTTCCGGATCCGCTGATCCTCTTCCTTTCCCCACTCCTACCCCTATTTGCTAACTTTGCCTTTTGCCTTTTGTACTAAAACTACTCTTGGGTTTGGAGGGCAGGCAGGGAGGGGCTCCGTGAGAGCAGAGGGGCTGGCTTTTGAGATCTGGAGGAGTCCGTCCTGGGGCTCACCTGGCTGAATCAAGCATCCTCAGCTGAGGCTCCGGGGACAGACCTCACTCCCCTGATGGTGGGCAGGGTTCAGAATGCATCCCTAACCCTGCTGCTGGGAGGAGGGGAGGAGGAGCTACTTGGGAGGCTGAGGCAGGAGAATCGCTTGAACCCGGGAGGCGGAGGTTGTAGTGAGCCGAGATAGCACCACTGCACTCCATCCTGGGCGACAGAAAGAGACTCTGTCAAAACAAAACAAAACAAAAAAACCGAAAGAAAAGCAAGAAGAGGGAAGGAGTGGGGTGAGTAGGAGAACCCCTTAGTTCCTGGGGTGCAAGAGCAGTGGGTGCAGGGAGGGACCCGGGCTTCTGTGGGACCCCACTTCCCATTAGTCCTAGAGAGAGGCTCCTGTAGTGGGGATGTAATCCCCCAGCACTTTCTGGCTTTGGCATCTTCTGAGTCCCAGGCCCCCCGAGGTGAGTGGCAGGAGGAGGGAGGCTGAGACAGAGGAGGGAGGGTCACCCAGGGCTGGATGGAAGCCGCAGGGAAATGCACACCAGATGAGGTGGGCTTCGCAGGGAGGGAGGGTCGGGAGGGTCCTCAGAGTAACTTGTCAGATGTTTGTCACTCGGAGGTCGAGTCCTCTCCCCTCCTCCCTCCCCCATCTGTCCCACCCTCATCCATACCCGGGCTAGGACAGGCTTCTGACGCCTGGGGAGGGAAAGTAATTGATCCCAAAGATCTCAGATCTCTGAGCTGGTTTGTGCAAGAGGAGGCCTCGAAAGCCCCTGCAGCCTCTCTGTGTTCCCACCCCTCTTCCACGGCAGGGGGTCTGGGAACTCCATCCCGCTTCCGAGTTCTCTGAGTTTTTGGAGAGAAAGCCTGTGGGGTGAACATTCCTGCATCGGTGCTGGTCTCTCCAGCAGCGTGAAGAGGAGGATATTCAGTCACTGGTGTGGTGTTTGGGAAAGGAAAGGGGTGGGCTCCTGGTCTCCCCTGGTGACTGGGGTCAGGGTATGCCCATGATGGGAGGGAAGGACCTGGGGCGTCCTTCCTGGCAGAGGGGTATGAAGGGAGGCAGTGACTTCTGATGAGGCTGGCAGGGTCTGCCCTCCCTTGCTTCTCTCTGTGGGTATCATATTCGGGGTCCCATGGTGGGGGGGTGCCTCCCCTTCGCATGACCTCCTCTCAGGCACAGAAGTGCCCCTGAGCTGCTGGGCCTCAGACCACCCGAGGTCTCTGTGTTTGTTCCTGGGACGCTGGGTGTGGTTCCCACGTGGATTCCAGCTTCGGGAGGTGGGATGGGGAGTACAGGGGTTCGGGGACCGACCCCACCCTTCCAGGTGGGCTGGAAGGAGGCAGCCCCCAAGGGTGGGAAGAGGGAGGGCTGAGCCCCACGCTCACCCCTGGCACCCCTCCCCCTCCCAGTCTCAGTGTGGCTGCCTCCAAAGTGGCAGCAGGCTGGTGGAGGGAGTCCCTGCTCCTTCCGCCACCAAGATGGAGGAGGACTTGTCCAGTGATGCCTGTAGGCCAGCTCTGCCCAGGGCCTGGCTCTGAGGGGCCAGTAGGCTCCCGTGCCACCCACTCCCACTCTGCCCTGCTTATGGCTGGTGTTGTGGGGAAGCCTGGATTCTCTCCCGCTGCCGTCCACACACATCCTGTCCCACCTCCAGCATTCTCTGCTGAGCACCCCAGCTGAGTTTTCCTGGGTGTCTGAGCAGGAAAAGCGGACTCAGGTCCTGAGTCTGGAGGCCACTTCTGGCAGGTCAGCCTCCCGGCAGGGGGCTGGGTATGGGAACGCCCCTCAGAGGGCAGGAGGCAGGGCTGGGCATGACTGGGCAGGGCACTCCTCCCTAACACAGGTCCCACAGCCTCTGCCTCTATTGACCTAGTTCCCAGCCTTCCCCAGCTCTCCCTCAGAGCTGTTTGCTCAGCTGACCTGCCCCGCCCTGCCCTGCCCGACCTCACCCTGCACTACCTGGCTGGCAGGTGCTGCCCTGGGCACTGCTGGGGGTGCCTGGGCCTGCCTGGGCTAGGCCAGGATGAGCTCTCTGCCCAGGTAGGCCAGTCCTGGGGTAAGGTCGGCTGATTCCCCCGGGACCTTGGGACTGGGTCAGTGCCCCCCTCTCCTGTGTCAGAATGACGTGAAGCTCAGAAAGGCCCCCTCCCCTGCCTGGCACCAAGGCAACTTGCAAGATCTGGGGGGCCACAGCGGCCCAGGGTCTTGGGAAGGATCCTCAGACCGGCACGGCCACTTTTCCCACTTTCCTCACATGTGCTGGGCTCTGCTGGTAGCTTTTTGGCCTCCTGAGTCCAGGTCCAGGTTGATGAGAATTCGCAGGCCTACAATTAAAGATGGGGAGAGGCCGGGCGAGGTGGCTTACGCTTGTAATCCCAGTACTTTGGGAGGCCGGGGAGGGTGGATCACTTGAGGTCAGGAGTTTGAGACCAGCCTGGCTAACATGGAGAAACCCCGTCTCTACTAAAAATAGAAAATTAGCTGGGTGTGGTGGTACATGCCTGTAATCCTGGCTAATGGGGATGCTGAGGCAGGAGAATTGCCTGAACCTGGGAGGTGGAGGTTTCCGTGAGCCGAGATCATGCCATTGCACTCCAGCCTGGGCAACACAGTGAAACTCCATCTCAAAAAAAAAAAAAAAAACCAACAAAAAATGGATGGGGAGAGAGGCTGGGCGGTGTGGCTCACCCCTGTAATCCCAGCACTTTGAGAAGCTGAGGTGGGTGAATCACTTGAGGTCAGGAGCTCAAGACCAGCCTGGCCAGTATGGTGAAACCCCATCTCTGCTAAAAATACAAAAATTAGCTGGGTGTGGGGGCGAGTGCTTGTAATTTCAGCTACCTGGGAGGCTGAGGCAGGACAATCACTTGAACCCGGGAGGCAGAGGTTGCAGTGAGCTGAGATCACGCCACTGCACTCCAGCCTGGGTGACAGAGCGAGACTCTGTCTCAAAAAATAAATAAATTAAGATGGGGGGAGAGCTGTAGTTACATCAGGGCGGGGCGGGGAGGGCTACTTTACGTTGAGGACATTGTCAATAACTGGTGATTTTAGGGGATGCTCTCAGCCACTGAGTGAAAGAGGAACCTGGAGGGATGACGGCTTAGAGACCTGTGGGGTGGCAAGTCTAGGTGGGCCGGCCTCAGGGTCCTTGGTCTGGAGTGAGAAAGGAGTTCGGGGCAGCCAAGTTCCGGGAGAGGGTGGGTCCAGTGGCAAGGAGCTGGCGCTGGAGGCGAGGATGGTAGAGATTGTGTAGGGAAGATACATGGGTGGTAAGGGGCATGTTGGGGCGACCATCACCCTCTTATCCTCAGAGCAGCAGGAGGCAGGGCACGCGGCGCTGGGCTGGGCACCCTCACAGTGCAAGTTCAGGCTGCCCAGCCACGCACGATAGGAGGGGTGGGTCGGGCAGGGAGGAAGCCTTGCCTACCTTGGAGGCCTGGGCGTCTCCTGGGGGCCAGTCTAGGGCTAGGGAGGCTGAGGTCCCCTCTGCTCATACCCGTCCCACAGGAGTCTGATGCCCCGAACCTTGGACGGGCAGATCACCATGGAGAAGACCCCCAGCTACTTCGTGACGCGAGAGGCGCCCCGCCGAATCCACGCCATGTCCCCAGACACGAAGCTGATTGTGGTGGTGCGGAATCCCGTGACCCGGGCCATCTCCGACTATGCCCAGACGCTCTCCAAGACCCCGGGCCTGCCCAGCTTCCGCGCCCTGGCCTTCCGCCACGGCCTGGGCCCCGTGGACACGGCCTGGAGCGCCGTCCGCATCGGCCTGTATGCCCAGCACCTGGACAGCTGGCTGCGCTACTTCCCCCTGTCCCACTTCCTGTTCGTCAGCGGGGAGCGCCTGGTCAGCGACCCGGCCGGAGAGGTCGGCCGCGTGCAGGACTTCCTGGGCCTTAAACGGGTCGTCACGGACAAGCACTTCTACTTCAACGTCACCAAGGGCTTCCCCTGCCTCAAGAAGGCCCAGGGCAGCCGCCGGCCCCGCTGCCTGGGCAAGTCCAAGGGCCGGCCCCACCCGCGCGTGTCCCAGGCCGTGGTCCGGCGCCTGCAGGACTTCTACCGGCCCTTCAACCGCAAGTTCTACCAGATGACAGGCCAGGACTTCGGCTGGGACTGAGTGGCGCCCTGGGGATGCCCAGCGCCTTGACTGACATCTGCTCACCCGGCCAGAGCAGGCTGTGTGCACACGCTGCGTGGAGAGGAATAGTTAAGAAATAAAGCTTGGGACCCGGTGTGGTGGCTCACACCTCTAATCCCAGCACTTTGGGAGGCCGAGGCGGGCGGATCAGAAGGTCAGGAGTTCGAGACCAGCCTGGCCAACATAGTGAAACCCAGTCTCTACTAAAATTACAAAAATTAGCCAGGTATGCCGGGCGCGGTGGCTCACGCCTGTAATCCCAGCACTTTGGGAGGCCGAGGCGGGTGGATCATGAGGTCAAGAGATCGAGACCATCCTGGTCAACATGGTGAAATCCTGTCTCTACTAAAAATACAAAAATTAGCCGGGCATGGTGGCACGTGCCTGTAGTCCCAGCTACTTGGGAGGCTGAGGCAGGAGAATTGCTTGAACCCAGGAGGCGGAGGTTGCGGTGAGCCGAGATCGCGCCATTGCACTCCAGCCTGGGTAACAAGAGTGAAACTCCGTTTCAAAAAAAAAAAAAAAAATTAGCCAGGTGTGGTGGTTGGCGCCTGTAGTCCCAGCTACTCGGGAGGCTAAAGCAGGAGAATCACTTGAACCTGGGAGGCAGAGGTTGCAGTGAGCTGAGATCATGCCATTGCACTCCAGCCTGGGTGACAGTGAGACTCTGCGTCAAAAATAAAAAAATAAAAAAAAGCTTGGACCCAGATTTTTCCTCAAGACCTCGAGGTTGGAGGGTGGAGGGACCTCCCCCAGGGATGTGATAACCACACCGGTGAACTCCACTGGGCACTGACTGTGTGCCTCTTGTCACTTGAAACTCTTTTTTTTTTTTTGAGATGGAGTCAACCTCTGTGGCCCAGGCTGGAGCGCAGTGTCGTGATCTCAGCTCACTGCCGCCTCCACTTCCCGGGTTCCAGTGATTCTCCTGCTTCAGCCTCCCAGGTAGCTGGGGCTACAGGCGTCTGCCACCACGCCTGGCTAATTTTTGTATTTTTTGTAGAGATACGGTTTTGCCATGTTGTCCAGGCTGGTCTCGAACTCCTGACCTCAAATGATGCTCCCACCTCGGCCTCCCAGTGCTGGGATTACAGGTGTGAGCCACCGCACCCAGACCAAAACTCCTTCTTTGTATATCCTCAGGGGTGGGCGGTGTGCCTCCTCAGGTCTAGCATGTGTGCTTGGAGAGGCTTAGGGCCTGCCCAGTGACAGGCAGCTTAGCCCTAGTGACACTGGGGGCCACACACTTCTCAGACCTGGGAGGCTGGGCAAGGCTGTCCTCAGGTTCAGGATGAGGAAACTGTGGACTGGTGGGGAAGGATTAACGGCGGGTCTGCACCTACCACCTTGGTTCATCCTGCATCCAGGTGTGCAGTGGACTCTTCCTTCTGGAGCTTTCTGTGGAACTGCCTGAGTGTTCGTAAGAGCAGCGAGTGTTGGGTGCATGGGTAGGGCGACGATTAACAGTCCTCGACTTCCTTGTAGAGCCCCACCCACTCACAGGCCCCACCCACTCACAGACCCCACCCACTCCCCCAGGCTCCTGCTGCCCCAGTTCCGCTGTGTGCTGCGCCCTCTGCTGGGGACAGGACTGGAACCAGTGGCCAACTGCAGCTCAGCTGCTCGCTCAAAACTGAGGCCAGACTCAGGCAGGCTGGGGTGCCCCGTCCACCCTGTGTCCCGGGCGCGGGAGGGTCCCCTCAGTCATGACTCTCACCTGCTCCTGGCCACGTGCGGTCTTCCAGGTGCCCACCAGCTGTCCTGACGATGACCTCGGGGCTGCTTGGGCTCAGCTCCAGGCCTGTCTCGGGGCCTGGCTGTGGTCTCCACAGCCCGGCTGAGTCTTGGGTCCCACAGCCCTGATGTGGTCTTTCTGCCTCTCCTGAAGGCCCAGAGATACAGGCAGTGAGGAAGGATTTGCAGGAGGGCCGCCTGTCAGCCTCCCCTGCCCTCTGGCTTTGAGCCAGTGGCCGCATCCGTGACCACAGCCACTGTCTCTGTCACACGACGGCTGGGTGAGGAGGGGGAGGCAGGGGCTGCGTCTGGACACCCACCCTCGTTCCTGTTAGTTTCTGGGCCCAGTGGCCTCTCTGATCTGTCTGCAGCTGCCCTAAGGGACAGGCGCTTCCTCTAGGCCCCTCCATCCCAGGCTGCGACAGAGGCAGGTTCTGGGCTCCCCTCCAAGCACCCACCCAGCGACTGCAGTGGCAACGTGGTGGGCAGATGTGGCCCCAGATGTGAACAAGTCATAGGCCTCGAAGTTCTGATGTGGGTGGAGAGGAAAGGGCCTGCCTGACTTACAGCAGCCACAGGAGGAGGGAACAGACTCCACCTGGGATCCCTGCCCAGAGGGGATCACTGGGCTTGGCTGCTCTGTCCCCACCCCCTGCACGGGTGCCCCCTGTGAAGATGGCCTGGCTGCCTGCCCTGGGCAGTGGGGCTGGGAGGGAGACAGGACAGCCCCTGGCCCCTGGTGACCCAGTTCCCACTAGGTGCATGTGGATTTCTTCTTCCTAGACACACCCTTCTCGTGCTGGGACAGTTTCACGGGCTGTTCTCCATCGTCCCAGCGTCTCTTTTGTTCTACAGTGAGCTCTCCAGATGGCAGCCGGAGGCAGTCACAGAGTAAACCAGATCCTAGTATTTTACAATGCTCTGATCCCCACCTTTACCCTTTATTGGTTTTAGGATGAAAACCACACTCCTGACCACAGCTGTTATGGCCCTGTAAGCCTTGCCTGCCCCTCAGCCCTACGCGCGCCCCTCATTCCAACACGCCCGCCACACTGGCACCTGCCAGCTCCTTCCGCCGCTGTGCTCTGTCTGAACTCATGGGCTTTGCATGCACTGTTCCCTCTGCCTGGAATGCCTTTCCCTGCAGAAGGTGCCCACGGAGATGGAGGCAGCCTTTGAGGGGCAACTGTGCTTTCACGGAGGCTGTGCTACTTTCCTCCCTCTGTTTAGGGTTCCTTTTCTGAGCCCACCAAATCACCCCACTGTTCCCTTCCTGACACAGAGCTGTGAGGGGTGGGGCACTGGTTTGCCTGGCTTTGGGGCCTGAGCCCAGGGCCTGGGAGGCGGGCCCTGGAAGCAGTGAAGGGAGAGGGTGGGCTGGCATGTTCTGCACCCTGCAAGTGGGAACTCCACCTAACCGCCAGCACCCCATGCGGGTGAGGTGCCCAGCTGGGCCTCTGAACACACGGAGGGCAGATGTGGGGGGACCTACGGGCTGCGTGCGGGGAGGGGCTCCCTGGGAGAGTCATCGGCCTTTAATTAAAGTCCCTAAATTGCTTCCCTAGCTGTTCCGTGGGTTTTCCATGTTAGAATGTTCCAGATGAGTCTAGAAGTGCTGATTCAATTACCCTCTTCCTCTTTCGTCCCGTGGAGGGGAAGGGGCCTGGAGCATCTGCAGCCCTCCTGCCCCAGCAGGACTGGGATGGAGTGGGTCACGGGGCTGGGGTGGGGGTCCTCACAGCCCTGGGAATCCAGGGAGGGGCTCGGAGAAGCCTGGGGAGGAGGCTGCTTCCACCTCGAGAGGCCTCACAAAGCCAGGGCCCTCCTGTCCCTTCAGGCCCACCACGACGTGTGGGTGCGACCAGGTGGCCGTGCTCTCCGCCCTGAGCCTTGCACACATGAGCACGGAAGCCTTGAGCAGGCCCTGGCCCCAGCAACTCAGCCCCAAACGGGAGACAGGGAGGGTCAGCCCCAGGGCCTACCCTCTCCACGGGCCTGAAAATATTTATGAAGCCCCATCGTTGTGGTAGAGGAAAAGAGGGGACAAGAAAGGGCCAGCACCCTGCCTGCCTCTCACTGTTCCTGCGAGACCCACCCTGGGACCTCTGAGATCCCCGGTTTGCAGGGAGTGGTGGGAGAACCTGCCTCCCTCCCCTGGGGCAGGGGTCCTCACTGGGCTGATTGCCTGACCTAGGGGTCCTGAGAGCTCAACTGGGGCTGCTGACCCCAGCCCTCTGTGGGGAGATGGGCCTGAGGCCACTGGTTCTGGGTGGCCCCTCTGCCTGGGGCTGGGCCGGTTGCCCTGTGGTCAGAGCATGGGGCTGGAGTGTCAGGGCAAGGCAGCCTCTGACTCCCTCCCTCCCAGGCTCCGCAGGGTGGCTGTGCAGGCCAGAGCCAGGGGAGGGACGGGGAAGCTGGCCCCCCCGCCGGGGTGAAGCCTGGATTGTGGGGTTCCATGGTGGGCAGTGCCTGTGAGTCCCCTTTGTGCAGGAGGAGAGGTGCTTTGGGGAAAGGTGAGTTTCCCCTGGGCCATGTGGTCAAATCTAAGGCCACTCGAAAGCCCGAGATGGTCTGTTTCCTGGGCTCCAGGAGGGGGCCGGGCCGCAGGTGAGTGACTTCAAATTAACTGAGTCCCCTTGGAGCTTCTGTCCCTACCCCTTTCTTGGCTCCCCAGGCCTGAGCCCCTTCTCCTGTCTGCCAGCCTGCCCCAGGTGCCTTGTTCCCCTAAGGAGCTGGGTTTCCAGGCGCGTTGTGCTTTCCAGGCGGGTTCCTCTGCAGCCGCTGGGCCATGGCCCAGGACAGGCCGGGGACCCCATGAAGGCCTGGGATGCTTCCCCTGTCCCTGCAGAAGTTGTGCAGGGAGGGGCTGCAAATTCTCTGACCTCAAGAATGTGGTGGTTCATTTCTGTGGGAAGCTGCCTTTCTAGAAGGTTCCTCTCAAACTGGCAAGGGCTGACTTCTGCAGTCTCTGTCATTGGGACCAATGCTTATGCCAGAGGGTGGGGTGGGAGGCGGGGGACCAGGGGCAGCCTCGGGTTCGTGATGAATCCGTTTTATCCATTTTAGCCCTGGGGATGCTCTGGGCAGCCGGGAGCCATCAGTGCCCCTGGGCAGGGCCATCGCCTGTAGGAAGCTCCCACTCCTGAGGCGCAGACTCGTTTCGTGCCCTCACAGGCTCTCGGGTCCTGAGCTTGCTCTTCTGTGTCCTGCATGGGAGGCTTATTCCCCTGGCGGCACGTGAGCCCCTCCTCCGTCTGTGCTGCGGACCCAGGGAGGCTCTAGGAGTAGGGGTGGAGCCCGGCTGAGGGTCTGGAAAAAGGGGGGGCATTCAGGGCACAGTGGCTGAGAGAGCCCCATCTCCTTCCGCCGACAAGCACCCACCCAGGGCCAGAGCGTGTGCTTCTGAGAACTCCACGGCCCACAGGGCAAGGGTGGGGCCCACACAGAGGCGCAGCAGTGGAGGCCACGAGCAAACCACACAGCTGCCACACAGCAAAGCATGGCCGGGCGCGGTGGCTCACGCCTGTAATCCCAGCACTTTGGGAGGCCGCGGTGGGAGGATCACAAGGTCAGGAGCTGGAGACCAGCCTGGCCAACATGGTGAAACGCTCTCTCTACTAAAAATACAAAAATTAGCTGGGCGTGGTGGTGTATACTTTTAATCTCAGCTACTTGGGAGGCTGAGGCAGGAGAATCACTTAAACCTGGAAGGCGGAGGTTGCAGTGAGCTGAGATAGTGCCAGTGGACTCCAGCGTGGGCAACAAGAGCAAAACTCCGTCTCAAAAAAAAGTCTAGAACATACAATTATGCTAGTACTTGATAATGACAATTAACACCTATATTACTGATTGATGTATTTACTAACAGTATTTCTTATTGTTAGGGTGTACTCCTATTTATTTATTTTGAGACAAAGTCTCACTCTGTCACCCGGAGTAAGAGTGCAGTGGTACAATCTCAGTTCACTGCAACCTCCGCCTCTCCAGTTCAAGTGATTCTCCTGCCTCAGTCTCCCAAGTAGCTGAGACCACAGGTGCCCACCACCATACCTGGCTAACTTTTTGTATTTTCAGTAGAGATGGGGTTTCACCAAGCTGACAAGCTGGTCTTGAACTCCTGTCCTTTAACTCCACCTGGGCCTCCTGAAGTGCCAGGATTACAGGCATGAGCCACCACACCCGACCCCTTCTATTTATACATATGAAAACATTAACTGGAGGGCCGAGCGCGTTGGCTCACGCCTGTAACCCCAGAACTTTGGGAGGCTGAGGTGGGTGGATCATGAAGTCAGGAGTCTGAGACCAGCCTGGCCAACATGGTGAAATGACATCTCTACTAAAAATACAAAAGTTACCTGAGTGTGGTGGTGCATGCCTGTAGTCCCAGCTACTGGGGAGGCCGAGGCAGGAGAATTGCTTGAACCTTGGAGGCGGAACTTGCTGTGAGCCAAGATTGTGCCACTGCACTCCAGCCTGGACAACAGAGTGAGACTCTGACTCAAAAAAAAAAAAAAAAAATTACCTGTAAGCAGCCTGAAGCAGGTCCTTCAGGAGGTGTCTGGAAGAAGGCATTATTATCTCAGGAGATGACGGCTCCATGCGTTTATTGCCCCTAAAGACCGTCCAGTGGGGCAAGATGTGGAGATGGGACAGTGATCTTGAGATCCAGGCCCTGGCAGGCCTACGCTAATGTGCGTGTTTGTGTCGTAGCCTCTAACAAAGAAGTTTAAAAAGTAAAAAAAAAAAAAAAAAATTTAATAGAGAAAAGCTTATTGAAGAATGTAAAGAAAGCAAATGTTTTTGCTTTAAGCTAAGTGTTACTATAAAAGTGAAAAAGTTAAGAAAATTAAAAGTTTATAAAGTAAAATATTTATAGTAAGCTGTTTCACTTATTATTAAAAAAAAAATATATATATATATATATTTTTTTTCAAGATGGAGTCCTGCTCTGTCAGCCAGGCTGGAGTGCAGTGACATGATCTCGGCTCACTGCAACATCTGCCTCCTGGGTTCAAGCAATTCTCCTGGCTCAGCCTCCCGAGTAGCTGGGATTATAGGTGCCTGCCACCATGCCCAGCTAATTTTTGTATTTTTAGCAGAGATGGGGTTTCATCATGTTGGCCAGGCTTGTCTTGAACTCCTGACCTCAGGTGATTCGCCAGCCTCGGGCTCCCAAAGTGCTGGGATTACAGGCATGAGCCACCTTGCCTGGCTTTTTTTTTTTTTTGAGACAGAGTCTTGCTTTTGTTGCCCAGGGTGGAGTGCAGTGGCATGATCTTGGCTCACTGTAACGTCTACCTCCCGTGTTCAAGCAATTCTCCTGCGTCAGCCACCTGAGTAGCTGGAATTACAGGTGTGTGCCACCATGCTGGGCTAATTTTTGTATTTTTAGTAGAGACGAGGTTTTGCCATGTTGTCTAGGCTGGTCTCGAACTCTTGACCTCAAGTGATCTGCTCGCTTCAGCTTCCCAAAGCGCTGGGATTACAGGTGTGAGCCACCACACCCAGCCTTACTGTGCATTTTCTATGTATAGATATGTTTAGATACAGAAATACCTGCCATTGTATTATAGTTGCCTACAGTATTCAGTACGGTAACGTGCTGGATGGGTTTGCAGCCTAGAAGCAATAGGCTAGACCATGTAGCCAAGGTGTGTAGCAGGCTATACCAGCTAGGTTTTTTTTTTTTTTTTTTTTGGGAAGGAGTTTTGCTCTGTCGCCCTGGATAGAGGGCAGTGTCACGATCTCGGCTCATGGCTACCTCCATCTCCCAGGTTCAAGCGATTCTCCTGTGTCAGCTTCCTGAGTAGCTGGGATTACAGGTGTGCGCCACCACACCTGGCTAATTTTTGTATTTTTAGTAGAGATGGGATTTCACCATGTTAGTCAGGCTGGTTTTGAACTCCTGACCTGCCTCTACCTCCGAAAGTGCCGGGATTGGCATGAGCCGAAAGGCATGAGCCACTGTTTCTGGCTTTTTTTTTTTTTTTTAAGAGACAGGGTCTTGCTCTGTTGCCTAGGCTGGAGCGCAGTGGTGCCACCACTGCTCATTGCAGCCTTAAACTCCTGGGTTCAACCAGTCCTCCCGCCTCAGCTTTCTGAATAGTTGGGGCTACAGGCACAGGCTACCATGCCTGAGTAACTTTCTTTCCTTCCTTCTTTCCTTCCTTCCTGACCACTGAAGCCATGGAGATAGCCAGGCACACATGCCACCCGCAGGGGACGCCCCTGCTCCGGAGCCCTGGGGCCTGGGATGTTCAGCCCTACTTCTTATTTTTATTTATTTATTTATTTATTTTGAGACAGGAACTCGCTCTGTCACCCAGGCTGGAGTGCAATGGCGCGATCTCGGCTCACTGCAACCTCTGCTTCTCAGGTTCAAGCAATTCTGCTGCCTCAGCCTCCCGAGTGGCTGGGATTACAGGCGCCCACCACCATGCCTGGCTAATTTTTGTATTTTCAGTAGAGATGGGGTTTCACCGTGTTGTCCAGGCTGGTCTCGAACTCTTGACCTCAAGTGATCCGCCCGCCTTGGCCTCCCAAAGTGCTGGGGTGACAGGAGTGAGCCAGCGACCCCCACTTCTTGAGGACCTAAGAGACTCTTCTGATGCAGGCGCCAGCAACGAGCATTGCTGAGGCTTCCAGGGACACACAGGACAAGATCCTCCCCCTCAAAGCCAGGCTCTGGTTCCGAGGCTGAGGAATTCCTTTCATGCTGCCTAATCTCAGCCACATTGTGTGTGCTTTTTGCTGGAGGAACCGCTGAAAACAGTCAACCAAAACAGTTAATGCAAAACTGTTGCCAGCAGGATTTCATTCGCGAGTGTTCTGATGACGGGAAGCCAGCTACGTTGCCGCAGAGAACAATTGCGGATCTTGTTCTCCTGTCTCCGCTCCCAGCACTCCTGGGCCGGCCCCGCATGCAGGGGGAGAGCTGGACGGACCTGACAGCCTCCCACGGTCAGATGCTATCATCTTTTCCGTCTCCCACGAGGGAGGACCACGGCCTATCTGCTGGAAAGCTGGTCTCCTGCTGAGGATGGGCAGCTGTGCAGCAGGGGAGGGGACTCCTGCCAAGCACGCCGGGGTTTTGGCGAGAAGCATCTGGAGACTGTCTGGCCCCTGGTTTCACTGTCTGGACTCTGGTTGGGAACTGGGGCAGCTCCCTTGTGCAGGGATGATCGGGGGCTCTAGGCGTCCATCACTGGCTGGTCCTGTCAGGGTGCAGAGTTGGAGGATGTGTGCAGGCCTGGGGACGCATAATCAGGACTCCCCTGCTCCCTGGGGAGATCACTGCCAGACTCACCATGAGCTTAGAGAAAGCCCAGGATGGCCAGGTGCCGTGGCTCACGCCTGTAATCCCAGCCCTTTGGGAGGCGAAAATGGGTAGATCACTTGAGGTCAGGAGTTCAAGACCAGCCTGGCCAACATGGTGAAACTCCATCTCTATTAAAAATACAAAATTAGCCGGGCTTGGTGGCACATGCCTGTAATCCCAGCTACTCTGGAAGCTGAGGTAGGAGAATCGCTTGAATCCCGGAGGTTGCAGTGAGCCAAGATCATATCACTACACTCCAGCCTGGGTAACAGAGCGAAACTCCATCTCCAAAAAAATAAAAAGAAAACAAAACAAAAGTTAAACTTGAGCCGGGCATGGTGGTGTGTGCTTGTAGTTCCAGCTACTCAGAAGGCTGAGGCGGGAGAATCGCTTGAGCACAGGATTTCAAATTCCAAATGATCAGTTGCAAACTGATTTTCTTTCTATACTGATTAGCTCGACTCATTCCAGCATTCCTGCGACACACTGTGCTGATGTACAAAGATAAATGCGACATTGACTTACTGATCAGAGGACAAAGAAGGAAAAATTTGGGTTGCATGATCATCCAACAGGAAGTAGCATTCCTGCGACATGTATGCAAAGACGAGAAAACCAGGGAGACGTGATTTGCAGACACACTACGCGCTGTGCTAGTTTGTAAAAAAGAGAAGAATAGCCAGGCACAGTGGCTCACTTCTGTAATCCCAGCACTTCGGGAGGCCGAGGTGTGTGGATCACCTGAGGCCAGGAGTTTGAGACCAGCCTGGCCAACAAGGAGAAACCCCATCTCTACTAAAAATACAAAAATTAGCTGGGCCTGGTGGCGGGCACCTGCAATCCCAGCTACTCGGGAGACTGAGGCAGGAGAATCGCTTGAACTTGGGAGGCGGAGGTTGCAGTGTGCCAAGATTGTGCCACTGCACTCCAGCCTGGGTGACAGAGCGATACTCTGTCTCAAAAAAAGAAAACGAAAAAGACATGCTTACATTTTAGCTTCCATTTCTCGTCCTCTAAAGCCGCGCTTCTCAAATAGTCAGCAGACGAATGGCCCGGGAATCTTGTTAAAATGCAGTTTCCAATTCAAGGGGCCTGGGAGGAGCCTGAGCTCCTGTATTTCAAACCAGCTCCCTGATGGGGCTGATGCTGACCCCAGTAAGATCCCTGTGTACACAGCCTGTTTAGGCTGGGTCTTCTTTAATTTGCATGCACAGTATCCCAGCTCTGACATCCAGGAACATCAAACTTGTTCTTTCCTGCCCCTTGATGCTGCTTTTCGTTCTGTGCCTCCTCTTGAACCCTATCCTCTGCTTGGAATACTCTCTGCTACCTCTTCACTCCTCCTCCAGGAAGCCTTCCTTGTCTGCCTGCTCTCTGCCCTCTGAGGACTCTAGGGAGCAGACTGTAAGAAGCAGGCCCCAGGGCAGAGGTTCTAGGCCTTGGCTATAAATTAGAATCCCCTGGGAGCTTTAAGCCACTCACTGTCACACCTGAGACCAATAGAACCAGAATTTCTAGGGGTGGGACCTAGCGTGGGTGAAAAAAAGTAGTTCACAGGTGTCTATCAGACACAACATTTGCAAAGTATTGACGGCATCTGATGTCTCTTTAAACCTGTTGGTAAAAGTTCACTGTAACAGTTCACCACAGCCAGGTGCCATGGCTCATGCCTATAACCCTAGCACTTTGGGAGGCTGAGGCAGGTGAGTCACTTTGAGCCCAGGAGTTCGAGACCACCCTGGGCAACATGGTGAGACCTCGTCTATACAGAAAATACAGAAATTAGCCAGGCATAGTGGCGCACGCCTATTGTCCAGCTATCAGGAAGCTGAGGTGAGAGAATTGTTTGAGCTCCGGAGACAGAGGCTGCAATGAGCCAAGATCGCACCACTGCACACCAGCCTGGGTGACACAGCAAGACCTTGTCTCAGAAAACAAAATAAAATTTAATTTTTTTAAAAAAGGCCCAGTCTGGTGGCTCATGCCTATAATTCCAGCACTTTGGGAGGCTAAGGCTGGCTGATCACTTGAGGTCAGGAGTTTGAGACCAGCCTGGCCAACATGGCAAAACTCCGTCTCTACCAAAAATATAAAAAATTAGCTGGGTGGCTGGGTGTGGTGGCTCACACCTGTAATCCCAGCACTTTGGGAGGCTGAGGTGGACAGATCATGAAATCAGGAGACTGAGACCATTCTGGCCAACGTGGTGAAACCCTGTCTCTACTAAAAATACACAAATTAGCTGGGCGTGGTAGCCTGTACCTGTAATCCAACTACTCAGGAGACTGAGGCAGGAGAATCACTTGAAACTGGGAGGCGGAGGTTGCAGAGGGCCGAGATCCCGCCATTGCACTCCAGCCTGGGTGACAGAGTGAGACTTCCTTTCAAAAACAAAAAACAAAACACACAAAACAAAACAAAAACAAAGAAAGAAACAAAAACCAGGCCGGGCGGGCGCAGTGGCTTACACCTGTAATCCCAGCACTTCGGGAGGCCAAGGCAGGCAGATCGCCTGAGGTCAGGAGTTAGAGACCAACTTGGCTAACATGGTGAAACCCCATCTCTACTAAAAATACAAAAAATTAGCTGGGCGTGGTGACACATGCCTGTAATCCCAGCTATATGGGAGGCTGAGGAGAATGGCTTGAACCTGGGAGGCAGAGGTTTCAGTGAGCAGAGATCATGCCTTTGCACTCCAGCCTGGGCAACAAGAGCAAAACTCTATCTTAAAAAAAAAAAGAAAGAAAAGAAAAACATTCTGGCCCCTTGCCTGAAAGCCCCCTCAACAGCAGCTGCCATTTGCTCTAATTATGTACAAGTGCCCTAGTCCCTGGAACAACCACTGTTGGGATTTTCCTTTGACGATTGCAGGGGAAGAATTGCACCCGCACGTTCAGCCCGTCCTGCTCTCAATGGTTTCCCTCCTCGAGAACCTGTGTCCGGCCTGCCCTGGCCCCACAGGCAATGTCCCCGACCCCGGGGGCCGCGTGGACCCAGATGCACAACTGACCTGGAACACGACTGAGCGACATCAGACCCAGTGTCAGGCGCGGAGCTGTTCGTTCTGTTGGAGAACATTCCAGAGGTTCCAGAAGCCGGCAGGGCTTGGGGCTCACGCGAGTTTCTGTGTCAGGAGCTCTCCCCAAGCATCTGCTGTGACTCATCTCAACACAGCTTCACTGAGTACGAGCTTGGGTCAGGTCCCGAGAGAGATTGCGGGAGGGACCACACAGATGGGGGGTTGCTGCTGGGGGGCAGAGAATGAACTCGCGCCGCCAGTGCTTGGTGGGCAGAGCCCGGGGTGTCGGAGACACGTTCAGGAGCTGGGTTCACTCAGTCTGTTTGCTCATGGGATCAATAGGCCCCCATTGGAAAGTTCTGGAATGAGGGACCCATCTCTGAAAGTGTGCTAGTGACTGGCTGGCCACTGCCCACAAAGCCAGGGAGGTGGGGAAAGGGCTCCTGCCCAGCTGGCCAGTGGCTGAGATGCCAGGCTCCAGGTCGGCTGTGGGTTCCCTTGCCCCCAACCCCGGCATTCACGGAACACAGGCCATCGTGAGTTCCTTCGCTTCATCTCTGGGCTCTGGCATCAGGGTGTTAGTTCTGTATACACTTCTTTTCCTTTATTTTTATTTTTATTTTTATTTATTTATTTATTTTTTTGAGAAGGAGTCTTGCTCTGTCACCAGGCTGGAGTGCAGTGGCACTCTCTCTGCTCACTGCAACCTCTGCCTCCCGGGTTCAAGCAATTCTTCTGCCTCAGCCTCCCGAGTAGCTGGAATTACAGGTATGTACCACCATGCCTGGCTAATTTTTGTACTTTTAGTAGAGATGGGGTTTTGCCATGTTGTCCAGGCTGGTCTCGAACTCGTGACCTTAGGTAATCGACCTGCCTTGGCCTCTCAAAGTACTGGGATTATAGGCATGAGCCACCATGCCCAGCCTACACTGCTTTTTTTTTTTTTTTTTTTTTTGAGCTGGAATCTCACTGTGTCACTCAGGCTGCAGTGCAATGGCGTGATCTTGGCTCACTGCAACCTCTGCCTCCCAGGTTCAAGCCATTCTCCTGCCTCAGCCTCCCAAGTAGCTGGGACTACAGGTGCGTGCCACCACGCCCAGCTATTTTTTTGTATTTTTAGTAGAGACAGGGTTTCACCATGTTAGCCAGGATGGTCTCGATATCCTGATCTCGTGATCTGCCTGCCTCGGCCTCCCAAAGCGCTGGGATTACAGGTGCGAACCATCGCGCCTGGCCATACACTGCTTTTAAGTCTTACATTGTGCACCAGAGAAGAGTCAAACAAAGCAAATACTAGCAGCAGATAACACCCTGTTTCTCTGTTCACACGACCCAGGTGTATCGCAGAGTGAACACGGTGAGTGTGCACGCTCAGGAAAGGCGCAAGAACTGACATTTGAGGAAGGTCCCTGAAGGGGTAGAAAACAGGCCCTGAGAGGCACAGGTGCCAAAAATGATTGTCACGAATCAATGGGAAAGCGTGTCTGTACATCGTACTGGTATCTGAGGTGTTTGTTATAATTGGCTGCTGCCAGCCCTGTCCCCTTTATTAATTGCACACATTTCTCTTGATGAAAGTGACATGCTGATAGCAGCAATGTGGGCTTGAAGACGACAACGCCTTTCGATCTAAGCCTAAAGTCACATTTGTGACCCAAACCTCAGACAGAGGAGCCCAAAGGTCACTTCTCCTCCAGGAATGTCTGGACGGATGGCTTACTGGAGCTGCTCGCATAATTATACCACCCTGAGGTAGCCACATAGTGACAGTTTTCCTGGGTCCCTTAAATCATGATGCTTGATAGAATGACTCTGCCTGAAGCCTTCCAGCAGCTGGAGTTTGATTCTGCAGGCAAAGAAAACAAGGCTGTTCCGAGAACTTCCAGAATTCAAACCACTCAATCCACCAGTGATTGCTAAGATCGTGGGCTCGAGTTAAAGGAGGAACAGGATGTATACATGACACCAAAGAATCAAAATGAAAAGTGAAAAGTGATCTGGCCGGGGGCAGCGGCTCCCGCTGTAATCCCAGCACCCCGAGAGGCTGATCTGGCCAGCGCCGTGGCTCCCGCTGTAATCCCAGCACCCCGAGAGGCTGATCTGGCCAGCGCCGTGGCTCCCGCTGTAATCCCAGCACCCTGGGAGGCTGATCTGGCCAGCGCCGCCGTGGCTCCCGCTGTAATCCCAGCACCCTGGGAGGCTGATCTGGCCAGCGCCGTGGCTCCCGCTGTAATCCCAGCACTCTGGGAAGCTGATCTGGCCGGGTGCAGCGGCTCCCGCCTGTAATCCCAGCACTTTGGGAGTCTGAGGTGGGCAGATCACTGGAGGTCAGGAGTTTGAGACCAGCCTGACCAACATGGAGAAACCCTGTCTCTACTAAAAATATTAGCCACGCATGATGGCGCACGCCTGTAATCCCAGCTACTCAGGAGGCAGAGGCAGGAGAATCGCTTAAACCTGGGAGGCGGAGGTTGTGGTAAGTCAAGATCATGCCATTTCACTACAGCCTGAGCAACAAGAGCGAAACTCCATCTCAAAAAATAAAATAAAATAAAATAAAATAAAATAAAAAGAAAAAGAAAAAAAGAAAAAATGCTGTGTCTAAGTGGACCCAGGCAGTTCGAACCTGTGTCGGTCAAGGGTCAACTGCACTTCACAAGAAAAAGGGCTTTTTTTTCTTTTGTTTTTTGAGACAGTCTCACTCTGTCACCCAGGCGGTAGTGCAGTGACGTGATCTTGGCTCACTGCAACTCACTGCAACCTCCGCCTCATAGGTTCAAGTGATTCTCCTGCGTCAGCCTCTGGAGTAGCTGGAACTATAGGCGCGTGCCACCTTGCCCAGTTAATTGTTGTATTTTTAGTAGAGACGGGGTTCACCATGTTGGCCCGGATGGTCTCGATCTCTTGACCTCATGATCCACCCATCTCGGTTTCCCAAAGTGCTGGGATTATAGCTGTGAGCCACCGTGACTGGCCTGTTTTGTTTTTTTGAGATGGAGTCTTGCTCTGTCGCCCAGATGGAGTGCAGTGGCGCGATCTCAGCTCACTGCAACCTTTGCCTCCTGGGTTCAAGCGATTCTCCTGCTTCAGCCTCCTGAGTAGCTGAGATTACAGGCACCCATCACCATGCCCAGCTAATTTTTGTATTTTTAACAGAGACGAGGTTTCACCGTGTTGGCCAGGCTAGTCTTGAACTCCTGACCTCATGATCCGCCTGCCTCGGCCTCCCAAAGTGCTGGGATTACAGGCGTGAGCCAGCATGCCCGGTCAGAAAAAGGTTTTAAAATGTTTACAAAAGAGAAAGAAAAAAAAGTTAGGCTTTCCTGTCACCTTCTGGAGAAAGCAGGCCATCTGACGTTAGTCTCCTCCTGCACTTCATCCTCATAACGGTACAACCGATAGCTACATCTTTACAGTGAATAATTGTGTCCGTGGTGCTTTGACGGCCTCCTGCATGGGAGCTGTCAGGTGCACTTTCATCAGCAGAACAAAACCATTGATTTTCTGCCCATCAGTTCAAGGCACAAACTGACCAGTGGCCGGTGGCCAGGATCAGAGTTGGAAGGTCCAGTCCTGGAGCCCAGAACCCTTCCCAGCACGGGTCCCAACAAGGGTGGATGAAATGTTCTCTCCCCACTGAATAACATTCCAGTGCAGTTTAATTTCCAAGAAAGAGGCCAGGCAAGGCCAGGCGCAGTGGCTCACGCCTGTAATCCCAGCATTCTGGGAGGCTGAGGTGGGTGGATCACCTGAAGTCAGGAGTCCAAGACCAGCTTGGCCAATACGGTGAAACACTATCTCTACTAAAAATACAAAAATTAGCCAGGCGTGATGGTATGCATCTGTAATCCCGGCTACTCAGAAGGCTGAGGCGAGAGAATCGCTTGAAACCAGGAGGTGGAGGTTGCAGTGAGCCAAGATCACATTTAAGCCTGGGCAAGAGAGTAAGACTCCATCTCAAAAAAAAAAAAAAAAAAAAATCAAGAAAAAGTCCAGGCACAGTGGCTCATTTCTGTAATCCCAGCACTTTGGGAGGCTGAGGCAGGTGAATTCCTTAAGCCCAGGAGTTTGAGACTAGCCTGGACAACACAGTGAGACCCTATCTCTACCAAAAATTTAAAAATTAGCCAGGCCTGGGGACAAAAGCCTGTGGTCCCAGCTACCCAGGAGGCTGAGGTGGGAGGATTGCTTGAACCTGAGAGGCATAGGCTGAAGTAAGCCGAAATTGCACCACTGCACTCCAGCCCGGCCAAGAGAGTGAGACTCTGTCTCAAAAAAAAAAAAAAAAAAAAAAGGAAAGAAAAAGTAAAGCACCTTTAGTCCAAAGAGGATCTCAGGGAATCACAGGAGGGTTGTTTTGCCATTTTTCTGGGGGCCTGAGCCCTGGAAGCCAGTGAGCACCGTTACAGAGTAACAGGCAGGGCAGCAGGTAGCCACGCTAATGGCTGGAAGCACTGGAGGCCGCATCCCGCCTGTGCACGGACAGCCCCGGCTTGTGAATGCACACACTCTCACGACTGGCTGTGAACGGCACCTAACACTTGTGATGTGTTCATAATTGCACGATATTGTTCTTAATCACTTTTTAAATAGAACCTGTGCGTGTGTGCTGGGTAGGTGAACATAGATGGTGCCTGTCCCTGGGGAGAGGAAAAGAATTAAATCTTGGAATTTGAGAGACACGCTCTTCTCCAGAACGCAGTGCCAGTGGCAACCCCAGGTGGTGGTAAAGGATATGGCAGCAGCGGGCTGGGCCAACCACAAATATTTGCACAGGTGAACACTTTAGAAAAGGAAGTCAAATGGAGCATGCAGGCGGCTGGGGAGGAGAAGAACGAGCCTCACAGAGCCCCACACCCTGAGCTTCTGCAGGCAGCGGCCGAAGCCTGTGTTCACACACAGACCCAGCAGCCAGCCCCCCTCCACCCCACAAACCAGCCACAGACAGGCCAAGGTCACTCGTGGCCTTGTGGCATGGAGCCTGGGGTTAATTAAGACCCGATGTCCAGGCACAGCGGCTCACGCCTATAACCCCAGCCCTTTGGGAGGCCGAGGCAGGAGGATCACTTAAGCCAAGGGGTTCCAGACCAGCCTGGGCAACATAGTGAGATCTCATCTCTACAAAAATTAAAATTAAAATTAAAAAGTAGCCGGGTGGCCGGGCGCAGTAGCTCATGCCTGTAATCCCAGCACTTTGGGAGGCCGAGACAGGTGGATCACCTGAAGTCAGGAGTTTAAGACCAACCTGACCAACAATATGTGAAAACTCATTTCTAAAAAAATATAAAAATTAGCTGGGCATGATGATGGGTGCCTGTAATCCTAGCTACTCAGGAGACTGAGGTGGGAGAATTGCTTGAACCCAGGAGGTGGAGGTTGCAGTGAGCCAAGGCTCTGCCCCTGCGCCCCAGCCTGGGGTGAAGGTGCCAGACTCCATCTCAAAAAAAAAAAAAAAAAGTAGCCGGGTTTGGTGGCATGTGCCTGTAATCCCAGCTACTCAGGAGGCGGAGGGGACAGGATCACTTGAGCCCAGGAGGCAGATGCTGTAGTGAGATAAGATAGTGCCCCTGCACTCCAGCCTGGGCAACAGAGTGAGATTCTGTCTCAGAAAACAAAACGAAACAAAAGGATGAATGGTAAAATGTATGTTCAAATGTTAAATGTTTATTTTTCTTTACTTAGAATGACAATAAGTAGCAAACAGAACCACTGTGACAAGCTGAGAGAGGAAGGGGTGAAGGAAAGAGATTGTGAGAAAAGCGCAAAGCTTTCTATTTCAGTACCTTTTGCAGCACTTTTTGTCTGAGTTTTCCTTTTGCACCAGACCCTGAAAATTATGTAATTCATAATTTTGGATGTAATTCACACACACAAAAGCTCTTTGGAGCCTTCAGGTATTATTATTACTGTCACCCAGGCTGGAGTGCAGTGGCTCAATCTCAGCTCACTGCAACCTCCGCCTCCCAGGTTCAGGTGACTCTCGTGCCTCAGCCTCCCAAAGGGCTGGGATTACAGGTGTGAGCCACCACACCTGGCCACTAGATTCTTTTTTTTTTTTTCTCAGAGATGGAGTTTCGCTCTTGTTGCCCAGGCTGGAGTGCAATGGCACGATCTCGGTTCACTACAACCTCCACCTCCCAGGTTTTCAGGCGATTCTCCTGCCTCAGCCTCCCGAGTACGGGGGATTATAAGCATGAGCCACCGTGCCTGGCTAATTTTGTATTTTTAGAAGAGATGAGGTTTCTCCATGTTGGTCAGGCTGGTCTTGAACTCTCGACCTCAGGTGATCCTCCTGCCTTGGCTTCCCAAAGTACTGGGATTATAGGTATGCGACACCATGCTGGATCAATTCTTTTTTTAAAGGGATGATTTGTAAAAATAAATATCAGCAACTTGGGAGCAGAGCTAGACCAAGCCACGTTTTTGCTCTACTTCCTAACCCTGAACCGAATGTAACTAAGACAGTGGGCACCTCCACTGCCTGGATACTCCCCTCCCTTCCAACTGCAAGCTCCTCAAGATGAGGGCAATGTGGGCTCCAAAAAGCACATGACACATGAATGACTATGTGAGTGAGTGCAGACAATCTGTCCACATGGGTGTCAGTTTTCCTGCTAGTGAAACAAACTCCAACAAAAGATTTTTTTTCCCTAAGGCAAGGAAAAAAGAAAAAAAGAGAAAAAAGCCTCCCATAGGTTGCTTGCCTCATGGGCTATGTCCGCAGAAGAGAATAGATTGCGTTGAAACCCAGGAGCCTTTTCTCTGAAACCCAAGGTCTGTGAGGAGCGGAAGGTGGATGATGGGAAAATCTGATAACAGAGTCAAGAGCCCGGTTAAATGTGCATAGCCTTGAATGGAGATGTGAGCCAGACGCTCTCAGGATGCACTGGAATTGTTTCGTTATCTAGATGAGACAGGAATGTTTTGGAGGAGTGATGGTGGAAGACAGCTGAAGGCTTCCTGTCATTTGAGTGTTTAGTTATAATCCCTACCAGTCTCAATCATTGCTCCTAAAAGCATCCACATCAAGATGATGATTAAAGCCGGGCGTCGTGGCTCACGCCTGTAATCCAAGCACTTTGGAGGCCAAGGCGAGTGCATCACCTGAGGTTGGGAGTTCAAAACCAGCCTGACCAACATGGTGAAACTCCGTCTTTAAAAAAAAAAAAAGATGATGATTAAATGCAAATACTTCATCAGGCGTTCCCCAAATCCCAGGGCACAGATGGGCTGCCTGCTACTTCCCGCCCTGCGTTGAGGGAGCATTGAAGCTGCAACCCAGGCTGGCCTGAAGGAGGACGCCCAGGGTTCTCCTTGGGGATCCCCTAAGGAGGAACAAGATCCATCTGTAGGTAGGTTGAGCTGTTCTTCGGGAATTCAGCTTCATCCACCTGTGGCAAAAAACTCAATATAGGGCTGGGTGCGGCGGCTCACGCCTGTAATCAAAGCACTTTGGGAGGCTGAGGTGGGCAGATCACTCGAGCTCAGAAGTTTGAGACCAGCTTGGCCAACTTGGTGAAACCCCATCTCTATTAAAAATAGAAAATTAGCTAGGTGTGGTGGCGGGCACCTGTAATCCCAGCTACTCGGAAGGCTGAGGCAGGAGAATTGCTTGAACCTGGGAGGCTGAGGTTGCAGTGAGCCCAGATGGTGCCACTGCATTCCAGGTGGGGCTACAGAGCGAGATTCCATCTAAAAAAAAAAAAAAAAGAAAGAAAAATTTAGCCTGGTGTGGTGGAGCTCATCTGTAGCTACTGAGGAGGCTGAGGTGGGAGGATTGCTTGAGCCCAGGAGGTCGAGGCTGCAGTGAGCTGAAATTGCACCACTGCACTTCAGCCTGGGCAACAGAGTGAGACCCTGTTTAAAAAAAAAAAGTGAATTTATATGGAATCGTGATATTTTAACATATTTTCTCTATAGTTTTTTTTTTTTTTTTTTGTAGTTTTAGTAGACACGGGGTTTCATCATGTTGGCCAGGCTGGCCTCGAACTCCTGACCTCAGGTGATCCACCCGCCTCGGCCTCCCAAAGTGCTGGGATTATAGGCGTGAGCCACCACACCCAACCTTCTCTATAGTTATTATACAAAGAACACCATTTTTTTTTTCAAAAAATTTTCAGGAAAAAAATATTTTCAGATTGTTCCACTGACTTACAAATAGGAGACTGCTGTAATAAATACATCTTGCTTATTTGGGAGCCTGGCAAAACATGAATGAAATATTGCACGGAAAGTCTCTTTTTCTGTTAGTCCTTGGCTGAAAGCCTGTGAAACGACCTGATGGGCGGCTGGTATTGTATAAGACAGGGACCTAAAAACCGCGTCAGTGCCCGGGGATGCCATTTTCAACAGCAGGGTATGATCGTAATGAGCTTTACTGATGTCACAAATCTGGGAGCATACATGACATCCATTCCCAGTTGTTTAATTGAAGAAACGAAAGATCTTGTAATATGGAGTTGACGTGGAGAGTTTGTGAAGCTACAAGAGAATTTTGCAAGAGCTGCGACCTTGGGTCATAAAATGACTGATCAAGAGGGAGCATTTTGTCATCCTGTAGAAGTGACTACATCGAGCTCTAATGCCAACAGAGAGAATGAACTGCTTATCGCTTTATGTTTCAACCCAGAGTGACTCTCTGGGCATATCAATACAAGTATTGTCTAAAATAAGCTATGATTAAATAATAAAATAACAGGAACTTTTATTTTTACGGTACTGAAAAAAAATGGAAAGGTCTTGAAATTCAGCAATATAGCCTTTTGAAGCTAATGCCAGCACACATAAACGCTAACTCAGGAAGAGAAATAGTGACGATTTTCTTCAATGTTTTGTACGAGGCCATGTTACAGATAATTCTTTCCTATAAGGATCAAAATCACTTTTTTTTTTTTTTTGAGATGGAGTTTCACTCTTGTTGCACAGGCTGAAGTCCAGTGGTGAGATCTTGGCTCACTGCAACCTCCGCCTCCCGGTTCAAGCGATTCCTCTGCCTCAGCCTCCCGAGTAGATGGGATTACAGGTATGCACCACCACACCCAGCTAATTTTTGTATTTTTAGTAGCGACGGGGTTTCTCCACGTTGGTCAGGCTGGTCTTGAACTCCTGACCTCAGGTGATCCACCCTGGCGTCCCAATAGTGCTGCTGGGATTATAAGCATGAGCCACCACGCCTGGCCCAAAATAACATCTGATTTAGGGGCAAAACACTGAAAGTCACACAAATTCTAAGGATTTTTTTTTTTTTTTTTGAGATGTAATGGAGTCTTGCTCTGTCACCCAGGCTGGAGGGCAATGGCGTGATGTCAACTCACTGCAACCTCCACTTCTGGATTCAAGCAATCCTCCTGCCTCAGCCTCCCTTGTATCTGGGATTACAGGCATTCATAACCACACCCAGCTAATTTTTGTGGTTTTAGTAGAGATGGCATTTTGCCATGTTGATCAGGCTGGTCTCGAACTCCTGACCTCAGGTGATCCACCCGCCTTTGCCTCCTAAAGTGCTGGGATTATAGGCATGAGCCACCTTGCCTGGCCCACACTAATATGTGAATAATAGGGGAAACTGAGCATAGGCCATATGGAAATTCCCTGAACTAGCTTCTAAATTTTTCTGTAAATCTAAAACTCTTCTAAAACATAACATTTAATTTTTTTTTTTTTTTTTTTTTTTGAGACAGAGTCTTGCTCTGTCGTCAGGCGCCAGGCTGGAGTGCAGTGGTGCAATCTTGGCTCACTGCAATCTCCAATTCCTGGGTTCAAACGGTTCTCCTGCCTCAGCCTCCTAAGTAGCTGGGACTACCAGCACACGCCACCATGCCCAGCTAATTTTTGTATTTTTTAGTAGAGATGGGGGTTTCACCATGTTGGCCAGGATGGTCTCGATCTCTTGACCTCATGATCCGCCCGCCTCAGCCTCCCAAAGTGCTAGGATTACAGGCATGAGCCACCACGCCTGGCCCTGATTTTTAAATTCTATTAGACAAACAATTCTTGTATCAACTTTCTGTAAAGGACTGGCAAAGATTCTTCTATACCGCATTTTTACTTTTTTGTTTTTGAGACAAGGTCTTGCTCGGTCACCCAGGCTGTATCGCAGCAGTGTGATCTTGGCTCATTGCAGCCTCAGCTTCCCTGGGCTCGAGTGATTCTCCCACCTCAGCCTCCCAAGTAGCTGGGACTACCGGTGAGCTGCCACACCTGCCTATTTTTTGTAGAGATGGGATTTCACCATGTTGCCCAGGCGGGTCTCAAACTCCTGAGCTTGAGCAGTCCCCCCGCCTCCACCTCTCAACGTGCTGGGATTACAGGCATGAGCCACTATGCCTGGCCTGTTTTTACATTTTTAAAACATGCATTGAATATCACATACATAGAAAGACGTGCCTAGGCCATCAGTGTGCAACTCAATAAATGTTCACAAAGGGGGCCATTTACCACTGCTCAGACCAAGGAACAGAAGGCAGCCAGCACCCCAGAACCCCCTCACTCCCCTTCCTCTTCCTACCCTGTCCTCAGCAAGGGTAACCGTGACTGGAACTTGTAAAGCCATGTTTTTGTTCTGCTTTTTCTTTTTTTAGATGGAGTCTTGCTCTGTCGCCCAGGCTGGAGTACAGTGGCGCGATCTCAGCCCACTGCAACCTCTGCCTCCCAGGTTCAAGCGATTCTCCTGCCTCAGCCTCCTGAATAGCTGGGACTACAGGCGCACGCCACTACTCCCAACTAATTTTTGTATTTTTGGTAGAGACAGGGTTTCACCATATTGGCCAGGCTGGTCTCAAACTCCTGACCTTGTGATCCACCTGCCTCGGCCTCCCAAAGTGCTGGGATTACAGGTGTGAGCCACTGCCCACGGCCCTGTTCTGCTTATTTTTAAACCTTATATAAATGAATCATAGACAATCTCACACTGCATTTTAGTAGATACCACTGTTCTCATCTCTAGGGCTTTCAATGCTTCTCAAATCCTATAAATTGTGAGAAAATGTATCGTTCTTTTACACTTAACTGTGTCAAGCATCCTGAGTAAGGTTCCCAAACCCACAAAAGCCAGGGATTGTCTGCAGTTTGCTGTGGCTTCACCTGTTTTCATCCAGGTTGCTCAGGCCCACCTGTTCACCCTTATGAGAACCCATCATATTAAGAAGACAGAAAACAGGCAGGGTGCAGTGGCCCAGGCCTCTAATCTTAGCACTTTGGAACACTGAGGTGGGTGGATCACTTGAGGCCAGGAGTTCAAGACCAGCCTGGCCAACATGGTGAAACTCCGTCTCTACTAAAAAAATAAAAATTAGCCAGGCATGATAACACATGCCTGGCATGTCAGCTACTCGAGAGGCTGAGGCAGGAGAATCACTTGAACCTGGGAGGTGGAGGTGGCAGTGAGCCGAGATCAAGCCACTGCACTCAAGCCTGGGTGACAGAGTGAGACTCTGTCTTAAAAATAAGTAAGGGCCAGGCGTGGTGGTTCATGCTTGTAATCCTAGCACTTTGGGAGGTGGGAGGATCACGAGGTCAAGAGAGCGAGACCATCCTGGCCAACATGGTGAAACCCAGTCTCTACTAAAAATACAAAAATTAGCCGGTCGTGGTGGCACGTGCCTGTGGTCCCAGCTCCTCGGGAAGCTGAGGCTAAGGCGGAAGAATCGCTTGAACCCATGAGGCAGAGGTTGTGGTGAGCTGAGATTGCGCCACTGCACTCCAGCCTGGCGACAGAGTAAGACTCTGTCTTAAAAAAAAAAAAAAAATAAGGCAGGGCCAGGCGTGGTGGCTCACGCTTGTAATCTCAGCACTTTGGGAGGTCAACGTGGGTGCATCACTTGAGGTCAGGAGTTTGAGACCAGTCCGACCAGCATGGAGAAACCCCATCTCTACCAAAAATACAAACAAATTAGCTGGGCGTGGTGGCGCATACCTGTAATTGCAGCTACTCAGGAGGGTGAGGCGGGAGAATCGCTTGAACCCAGGACCCGTGAGCCAAGATTGCGCCACTGCACTCTAGCCTGGGCAACAGGAGTGAAACTCCGTCTCAAAAAATAAATAAATAAGTAAATAAAGAAATAAAACTTGGTCTGGTACGTTTATTACAATGAATAAACCCGTATTGCTAAATTAGGATTAGCCAAAGCATAGCTGGCTCGGGTTTCCTTACTCTCCCTCATCTTCTTTTCAGCTCCAAGCGCCCACCTGGCCTTTGGGTACCACATCTCCCTGGGCTCCTCTGGGCTGTGACAGTGTTTCCGGCAATCTGGACAGTTTGGAGGAATGCTGCTGTTGGATTTCACAGAACGCTCTATTGCGATTTGTCTGATGTTTTTCTCATGACTAGATGTGTTACGGGCTTGCGGAAGTCTAATGGCACTTTGTAAAACGTTTTTGGAGATGCTGTTTATTGTGTTCCTGAGTGTCTCTGTACAAGGAACTATGTGATGATTCCTCTGTTTATTCTGGGGGAAAAATATGCAGGGCTGTCCCTTCAGGTTATATTCAAGTTTGTACGCTTGCTTGGTTAGATAATAGAATCTATATAATCAGGAGGCTGAGGTGGGAGGATCACTTGAACCCAGGAGTTGGAGGCTACAGTGAGCTACAATCACAC
>PVKV010015590.1:0-21147 GCA_004027835.1 Alouatta palliata
CAGAACAGACTCATTCAGCCCTGCCAGTCTCCTTGTAATATACCAGTCCTGCCTGTGAAGAAACCAAATGGAGAGTACCACCTTGTTCCACACCTTAGAGAATGACTCAGTTGTTTTCAGTCGTCCTTCAGTCCCTCATACCCACTCCGCTCTCAGATCCCTGGGTGCACGTGGTTTTACCCTGTGCTGGATCTAAAGGATGCTTTCTTTTATATATGCTGCATCCTGACTCCACCTACATTTTTGCCTTTGAATGGGAGGATCCAGAGACCCAGGAAACTCCCCAATATACTTGGACAGTGCTACCACCCCAGGGGTTTCCAGATAGCCTACACCTCTTTGGGTAAGCCCTTGAAGTCCTAATTCAGGAGCTAGGGCCTGTCCAAAGGCCAGTAACTTACTTTTTAAAGCAACTGAACCCAGCAGCCCATGGGTGGCCTGGCTGTCTTAGAGCAGTGGCAGCCACAAGCCTGCTGGTCAGGGAGATCTCAGACTCACGCTAGCGAACCCCTTGGGGTTTATACATCTTACCAGGTCCAGAATGTGTTGGAAATAAAAGGGAACTACTGGCTAACTGGAGGAAGTTTAACTCAAAATCAAGCCCCACTGTTAGACACCCCAGACTTGACCTTAAATATATGTGAGTCCTTAAATCCTCCCACTCTGCTTCCCTTGCCCACCTTGGGGACACTGGAACATACCTGCGTGGAAACTTTAGAACAGACCTATTCTGGTTGGATAGAGTTACAGGACACCTCTTGAGAGCATCCAGATGAAGAATGGTTTACAGATGGGAGTTGTTTTGTAGGAAATGGGAACTACAGGCCCGGCATGGTGGCTCACGCCTGTAATCCCAGCACTTTGGGAGGCTGAGGCTGGTGGATCGCCTGAGCTCAGGAGTTCGAGACCAGCCTGGGCAACATGGTAAAACCCTGTCTCTGCTAAAATACAAAAAATTAGCTGGGCTTGGTGGCAAGTGCCTGTAATCCCAGCTACTTGGGAGGTTGAGGTAGGAGAATCACTTGAACCCGGGAAGTGGAGATTGCAGTGAGCCGAGATCGTGCCACTGCACTCCAGCCTGGGCGACAAGAGCCGAGACTCTGTCTCAAAAAAAAAAAGAGAAAAAACCGAAACCAAATCAAAACAAACAAAAAGTAAATGGATGCTTAAAGAAGGAATTTCTAGGTTTGGGCTTCCAGCCTTCCTACAAAGAGACAACAGGCTGTCTTTTATCACCCAGGCCACCCAAGGACTGTCTAGCAGTCTTAGCATCCAGTACAAACTTCACTCTGCCTGGCATCCTCAGTCTTCCAGGAAAGTTGAGAGAATGAATCAAACCCTTAAAAAGAACTTTGGCTAAACCTTGCCAAAAATCCCCAGAAATCATGGATTAAGTGCCTCCCTGTTGCCTTACTAAGAATAAGATCCACCCCATATCCTGGTCAACATGGTGAAACCCCGTCTCTACTAAAAATACAAAAATTAGCTGGGCATGGTGGCACGTGCCTATAGTCCCAACTACTTGGGAGGCTGAGGCAGGAGAATTGCTTGAACCCAGGAGGCGGAGGTTGCGGTGAGCCGAGATCGCGCCATTGCACTCCAGCCTGGGTAACAAAAGCGAAACTCCCTCTCCAAAAAAAAAAAAAAAAGATACACCCCAAAGGGGAACTTAAAGCTCGGCCCTTTTAAAATCACCTACTGAGCAGTCTTTTCTCAAGACAGACTTTCTAACAGATGAAGACTTAAATCAGGCTTTAAAATATATTATCAACTTGGGAAAAGCTTAGCAGACAATGTAATAATAAAATATTACCCTAGCTGGGTGAGATGGTTTTAGATCATTTCCCTATTAGCCCAGGTGCACAGATCTTATTCAAGACATGGTGAGAGCCGGGCATGAATCATGCTCCCACTGTACCCTCTTCTGTCTTACTGTAAGTTCTTTCTTTTAGTCCGGGTGCAGGGCACCTAGAGTCACAATGGCCATAGGCATGTAGTGGACCAGGTGAGGCAGGCCCTGGAAAAGCTAAAAACCTCCCTCAATTCTCTTGCTAATGTGGTGTTGGACGACTGCTTGGCCTTACCCTCGGTAACTTGGTTCCTTCCTTTTTTTTTTTTTTTTTTTTTTTAAACAGTCTAACTCTGTCACCCAGGCTGGAGTGCAGTGGCACGGTCTCGGCTCACTGCAACCTCTGCCTCCCAGGTTCAAGTGATTTTCCTGCCTCAGCCAACCGAGTAGCTGGGACTACAGGCACGTGCCACCACACCCCACTAATTTTTGTATTTTTAGTTGAGACGAGGTTTCACCATGTTTGCCAGGCTGGTCTCGAACTCCTGACCTCGTGATCCACCCGCGTTGGCCTCTCAAAGTGCTGGGATTACAGGCGTGAGCCACCGTGCCTGGCGGTTCCTTTCTTCCTTAAGCGCTTATTAGCTACCTTTCTTCTTTCAATCTTTAAACCATGCTTGTTTAACCTGCTGGTAAAATTTGTGTCTTCCGGACTACAATAGTTTCATGTCAAGTTAATGGTCATGCAAGGCTTCCAGCTGACTTACTAGCTGAACAGGAAGGTGTTTGTACAGGCACCAAATCTCCTTCTGCACTTGGATAAATACTACTGGGCAAGTAGAGGTTAATGTCCAGGCAATTTACAATCAGGAAAGCAGTTACACTCTTGGTAAAGGAGAGTCAACTTCGTGTAGAATGCTGTCAGAGCAGCCTTACCCTCTGTAACTTGGTTTCTCCCTTTCTTAAGCCCTTATGGCTATCTTTCTTCTTTTTATCTTTAAATTTTTAATCCTTTAAACCATGCTTGTTTAACCTGTTGGTAAAATTCATGTCTTCAGGCCACAGCACTTTCATGCCAAGTTAATGGTCATGCCAGGCTTCCAGCCTGTTTCAGAGACTACCAGCCCAGAGCCCTCTCAACCCCTTCACCAAGCCACAAGAAATTTCTACTCCTCCTGGAAATAGATGTAGGGACTATGTCCATGCTTAGCAGGAAGTAGCTCCAGAAGAGACCTTTGCCTAAAGACCCCTTAGGAATAAGAAGAATGAAATCTCTTAGCTGGAAATAAGACAGCTGACTGGCTTCCTATTTTGATGTGGTTTAGTGAAAAAGAACAAAAGCCCCTTACTCAAGTGTAGCTTACTAATCTCCAGCCAGTCAGCATCGGCGGCCCAAGAAGCCATTAATCACAAGTTCTTGCTTTATAGGGTTAGGGACTTCCCCAGGGACCCAGCTGTACCCACAGGTATAGCTTAAGTTTCAACTTCTAGGGATCTTTTCCTTATTTCAACACTAAAAATCATTCCCAGAGGTGGAGATTTGAAATGTGAATGTTACATGTGATGTATGAAAAAGCATGTTGAACCACTGTGCAGGTGCCCAAGCAATCCCTACTTAATACATGATGACAGGCGCATCGTGGCATCTGGACCCCTACAAGACAGACTGACCTGCTCCCTGTGAGGAGCAGCCCACCCTTTTCCTTTCACAGTGCTGACCTGCCTTGTGCACAATTAAAATAAACTTTCCTTTTTTCTCTTTAATACTGTGTCTGGTAATCTCACTTGATTTCTATCCTGGGAGACTACAAGAAGCCAGGGTGATGGTGACATCTCTGTCACAGTGACATAGATTTATTTTTCCTGGCTCTTCTCTGCTAAAAACCCTGGAATAATATAACAGACATTCTTAAGAGGACTCTGAAAGAGAAAGAAGACAAATTGACAAGGGGCCTTAGAACTCGAGAAACGTCTCAGTGGCCCAGCATCTGTAAATTTCTCACCCAGTGACAGGAGGTGGTTTAGATCCAGAGTCTTCACAGCCCCCTATCCAGCAGCAGAAAGCACCCAGGTAGGTGCTTTCCCCCTCTGTGGATGATAGAGATTAAAGGAAGAGCCCTGTTGGAAGCACTCTCTACCCTTTTGTGCCAGGGTCTCTTACTCCTAACCTGGCAGTACCAAGCAGGCCTCAAGAAAATGCTTTCAGCCTCCGTCGGTGGTAGTATCAGACATTGAGTGTGAGCTCAGCCAGCACCAGGCAAATGAAATAGAGCAGAAGAATAATGCAAGGACCCTGAAAACTAAATTGTCATTGGAATCACAACACGCAAAAGTAGGCCAGGACCTCCATGCTAGCCTAAATAAAGTGACCACTAAAATAGAAGAGTTAAGTAGGATCCAGAATCTCCTCTCATAATATCAGAAGTGTCTGGGATATAATTAAAAAATCATGCATAATATGAACAACAAGAAAAATAATGACTTGAATGAGAAAAGCCAATCAACAATCTAACACTGAGATGAATTAGATTTTGGAATTATCTAACAAAGATCTAACGTAGCCATCATAAAAATGTTTCACCAAACAATTACAAAATTCCTTGAAAAATTTAAAAAAAAAACCTCACCAAAGAAATGGAAAATACGTTTTTAAATAACCAAATGGAAAAGAGAAAACTGAAAAATGTAATAACTAAAATAAAAACTAACTGGAAAGGCTCAAGAGCAGAATAACTATGACAAAGGAAATAAGAAGTGAATTCAAAAGAACAGTAAAAATTAGCCAATCCAAAAGACAGAGAGACAATCAACTTTAAAAAAGAGAAACAAAAAATGACTAACAAGGGCTCAGAGAACCTTCAGGACAATTACAAAATAGCTAATATTTGTATTATCAGATTAACAGAAGAAGAGAAGAAAGTGGGACTGAAAACTATTTGAAGAAATAATGACCAAACCTTCTCAAATGTGGCAAAAGACATAAACCTACAGATGAAAGAAGCTAAACAGAAAAAATCTGAGGGATTTCATGCCAAAACACAATATAACTAACTTATAAAAACGATGGCAGGCCGGGCGCGGTGGCTCACGCCTGTAATCCCAGCGCTTTGGGAGGCCGAGGCAGGCAGATCACGAGGTCAAGAGATCAAGACCATCCTGGTCAACATGGTGAAACCCCGTCTCTACTAAAAATACAAAAAAATTAGCTGGGTGTGGTGGCGCGCGCCTGTAGTCCCAGCTACTTGGGAGGCTGAGGCAGGAGAATTGCTTGAACCCAGGAGGCGGAGGTTGCAGTGAGCCGAGGTCCCATCACTGCACTCCAGCCTGGCGCCTGGTGATGGAGTGAGACTCTGTCTCAAAAAAAAAAAAAAAAAAAAAAAAAAACGACGGCAAACAAACAATGAAACTGTCTTGGAAGCAGCTAGAGAGGAATTTTAAATTATCTAAGGGGGAAAAAAATAATCTAAGGGGAACACTGATCAAATGACAACAAATTTCTTATTTAAAAAAAACATGGAGAAGAAAGTCTAAAAGAGTACTTTTCAAGTGCTGAAAGAAAATAACTACTGAGAATCTTATATCTAGCAAAACTACCTATGGGGAATGAAGAAGAAATAAACAGTTTTTAGAAGAAGGAAAACTACGAGATTTTGTCATCAGCAAAATTATTCTTAAAGAATGATTAAAGGAAGTTCTCCAAATGATAACAGAAAAAGACTCAGAACTTTAGAAAGGAAGGAAGAATAGCAGAATGGACAAAAAATAGTAATAAATATAACAGATTACCCTTCTCATGAGTTTTAAAAAATCATAGTTGGTTGATGAAAAAACTATAGTATCATCTGATGTCTATAGGTAGAGACAATACTTAAAATACACACATGTATAAGTGGGAGGGTAAAAGGATCTACATGGAAGTAAAGTTTCAACACTTCAAAGTGGTAAAGAATAAGTTGGATTATAATCAGTTACATATGTATACTGTAGCACTAGGGTAAGTGCTAAGAAAATTCTACAAATTGTGTACTCAAAAATAATGCAAATCAAAATGGAATGCTAAAAAATGCTCATGTAACTCACAGGAATGCAAGAAAAAGAATGAGAAATGGAACAAATGGAAAATGAATCATAAAGTGCTAAACTTAAGCCCAAACATATCCACAACTACTTTAAATGTCAACAGTCTATCTGCTTACATGAAATAAAAGACCAGAGATTGATAGAGTGAATTTCAAAAATGATCCAACTAGATACTGTCTCCAAAAAACTTTACTCCAAATATAACAGCATAGGTAGGTTGAAAACAAAATAATGGAAAATGTATTCATTTTATCAATTTATATTATTATAAATACAAATTTTAGGCTGGGCGAGGTGGCTCGCCTCTGTAATCCCAGCACTTTGTGAGGCTGAGACGGGTGGACCACTTGAAGTGAGGAGTTCGAGACCAGCCTGGCCAACATGGTGAAACCCTGTCTTTACTAAAAATACAAAAATTAGCCAGGCATGGTCGTGGGCACCTGTAATCCCAGCTGCTTGGGAGGCTGAGGCAGGAGAATTGCTTCAACCCGGGAGGCAGAGGTTGCAGTGAGCTGAGACCATGCCATTGCACTCCAGCCTAGGCAACAGAGCAAGATTCCATCTCAAAAAAAAAATATGCATTTTAAATATAAGCTTTTAAAAGGAAAGAAGTACTATATGAATATGAAACTACTTTCCTTCAGAGCAAAAAACATTGCTGAAAACCAGGGATCATTCTGCCAAGACATTGCAGTCCTACTGCGTATGTACCAAACAACAGAGATTCAAGTACATGAAGCAAAAACGGACAGAGCTGAAAGGTGAAATAGACAAGTCCGCAAATACAGCTGGGGAATTGAAAATCTCACTTTCACTGGTTGCTAGAACTACCAGGGATAAAATATGTGAGGATATCAAAGAACTGAGTAACACATCAATCAGCAGTATCTAATTGATATTTATAAAATGCTCTATCCAACAACAGACAAATCCACAAATACAGTTGGGAAATTCAAAGCCTCTTGTTAACAACAGCAGCAAAGTAGTTTTTTGGTTCACTGATTTCCTCACCTTCAGTTTTATTGATTTCTGCTGTTTGTTACTTCCTTCCTTCTGCTTTGTGTTTGTTTTGGTCTTTTAGTACTTTCTTGTGCAAGAGCTTAGATTATCGGTTTGGGAATTTTCCTCTTCCCTGATGTAAATATTTAATGCCACAAATTTCCCTTTAGCTATATCCCACATATTTTGAAACACCTTCTTTTCGTTTTCATTTGATTCCATGTATTTTTGAGACTTTCTCTTTGGCCCATGGATTATTTAGAAGGGAGTTGCGTAATATCCTTCTGTAACCAGATTTGCTGTTGTAGGGTTTACAGATGGCTTTGAGGAGGGCCTTTTCCGTGCCCAGCTTGGGCTTCGGGCTTAGCTTTTTGGCTTTCCTTGCTCGAAGAATTGAGCAGAGAGCCTTACCCCCACAGTGAATTTCCCAGCTTTAAACAAGCGTTTGTGGATCAAGAAAGTGAGGAGCAACGCGGTTTATTGAGCAAGCGAAAGTGAAAGCTTCCACAGCATGGAAGGGTGGAAGGGAGCCCAAGAGGGCTACCATTGCTGGCCAGGGCTGCCTGGGCTTATATCCCCAAGTAATTCTGAGTTGCTGAGTGTTTGCCCCCTAGTCCTGTGTGGGGAGAGGGCTTGTGACCACGAGTCACTTAATTTTTCCTTTTGAGTTGCCAAGGAGTTTTCCCCTAGTCCTGTGTAGGGGAAGTGCTTGTGGCAATGAGTCACTGAATTTTCTCTTTCTGGTGGTTGTTTCCTTGTTTCTGTTGATCTTGCCAGCAGTATTGGAATGTGGTGGAACAGGTAATGGATACTTTGAACACAGCCTCTTGATATGGTTGAAGTATCTATATCTACCTTTTTCCATGCTAGGGTTTCCAAAAAGTTCCAAATTGACCCAAAAGGTTTTATTCTCTCACTTGTGAGTGGTGATTTTCCTGTTTTTTAGTTATTGATTTCAAGCTTATTCCATTATGATCAGAGAACATCTCCTATAGAATTTCAGTTATTTTGATTTTATTCTGGTTTGCTTTATTTTATTTCATTATTTTGTTTTGAGATGGAGTTTTGCTCTTGTTGCCCGGGCTGGAGTGCAATGGCACAATTTTGGCTCACCGCAACCTCCACCTCCCGGGTTCGAGTGATTCTCCTGCCTCAGCCTCCCGAGTAGCTGGGATTACAGGCGTGCGCCACCACGCCCGGCTAATTTTGTACTTTTAGTAGAGACGGGATTTCTCCATGTTGGTCGGGCTGGTCTCCAACTCCCGACCTCAGATGATCTGCCCGCCTTGGCCTCTCAAAGTGCTGGGATTGCAGGTGTGAGCCACCGCGCCCAGTCTCTAGTTTGCTTTATTATCCAAAATATGGTCTATCTTGTTGAATTGGTGTCATAGGTGTCGGATTGGCATTAGACAATTTCAGAGAGGAAGTGTGAATGTCAGATGTTACAGGGAAGGAACTAGAGTCAAGTGGCAAATAATAGGTAATTGGAGAGTTTAGCAAAACTTTCAGTGCGTATGGAAGTCAGACTGTGGGATCCAGAGTGTAAAGGAATAAAGTTAGAAATTGCTCACAAGCCTGAATTTAGGTGGAGAGAGTAAATTCTCTCCCATTGTGCTCCAATCTATAAAGCCTATACAAGTCAGAGGGGCTCAGGGCTCTGGGATGGCGTGGCGGGCACAAATACTGTAGGGAGGTGGAGGCAGATAAGTGGGGAGAGGCCGAAAGGCTCAGATACACAAATGGGTTCAGAGCAAGGCTGCCAAGAGGGATGGATGCAGTTTCTCAGACCATAAGGAAGTGTCCGCAGAGTTTATTTCCTGGGTCACCAGCAGGGTTCCTGAGAATTAATATAATACAGGGTAAGGCACAGGGGTGTGTCCTAACACACACACACACACACACACACACACAAACACACACACCTTGGGCCCTAAAAGGAGTGAGAAAGGTGATCTCAGGGGATTGTCAAATATAGAGTACTAATTTGTGAGGTCTCCCACCACAACCACCCCATTTCTGGGGACTCTGGCTGTGGAGAGTGATGGTGAATTTTGAAGGCGGGAAGCTTCTCTCTGTGGTCAATCAGGAAACTCCAAGGCTTGCAGAGAATTGAGGGCCAGAAACGCCCATGAAGCTCACCTTCCCCTTCTTCCCCTTCACTTCTCATTTGTCTCTGAGCGTGTCAGACTGCAAGGGGGATGGTTGGGCTTGGTGGCTGACACCTGTAATCCCAAGATTTTGGCAGACTGAGGCTGGCAGATCATGAAGTCAGGATTTTGAGACCATCCTGGCCAACATGATTAAAACCCGTCTCTACTAAAAATACGGAAAAAAAAAAAAAAAAAAAAAAGAATAGCTGGCCATGGTGGTGCATGCCTGTAATCCCAGCTACTCGGGAGGCTGAGGCAGGAGAATCACTTGAGTCCGGGAGGCGGAGGTTGCAGTGACAGAGCAAGCAATCCTCCCACCTTAGCCTGGTGACAGAGCAAGCAATCCTCCCACCTTAGCCTCCTGAATGGCTGAGACTACAGGTGCACACCCCCACACTCAGTTTATTTTTGTATTTTTTGTAGAGAAAAGGTCTCACTATCTTTCCCAGGCTGGTCTTGACCTTGTGGCCTCAAGTGATCCTTCTGCTTCAGCCTCCCAGGTAGCTGGGACTACAGGTGTGCATCACCATGCCTGGCTAAATTTTGTATTTTTTGTAGAGACAGGGTCTCAATATGTCGGTCTTGAACCAGTCTGGTCTCAAACTGCTGGTGCTAAGTAATCCTCCTGCCTCAGCCTCCCAAAGTGCTGGAATTATAAACTGAGCCACTGTGCCTGGCCTCACACAGATAATTTTCACAGCTTGGTTTGCAATTGCTGTTTCCTCCTGGGAATCCTGATGTCTCCTCTTCCCAGTCCTTATCTCTCTCAGGGACCCAGCAGCCCCTTCCATCAACCTTTAGATCCCTCAGGGACCCACACACCCTTTTCCCAAAGCTTCCACTTCCTGTGGGTCCCCCACCCCTGCTTGTTTCTTGTTATCTCTGGCTTTTAGCCAGCCTCCTCACTTCATTTTCCTGGTTGACTTTATCCCAGTCAACTCTGAGCCTTTATCTTGTGCCTTAGGTGGGCGTGGGGATGGGTCAGAGCCTCGGAGAGAGAGATGCCCCCACCCACCCACCCACTCTGGCCGCCCAGTGATAAGAGAGGAGGAGCCCCAGGGGCAGCAGCTGCTAGGGTGTTGGTCCAACACCCAGGCTTTGCAGCTGCTGGCCCCAGGGGTGACTCCCCAGCAAACAGTGAAATCCCAGGTCAGGGAGAAGGCAAGCTGGACATGGGTCAGGCCAGCCCCTCAGAGGAACTGACTCCATCTGAGAAAGCCCAGCTTCCAGCTCATTCTTCTACTCCTGTGTGCAACCTAGACCTCCACCTCCCATCTCAAACACATTCTGGGATGTCCCCTAATGCTGTTCAGCTAGTCCCTGCTAAGAGCAAACCCTGCCTACAAAAAAACAAAAACAAAAAAACCCAAAACCAAAAACCCCAATTTCTCCTAAACCAACAGGTCCTGGCTTTTCATCGGTCCCCCCAGGCTGGGGAGTCCTTGGACACCCATATCCTGTTTCCAGCACCACTGAGGGGCAGGTTTCTGGAGTCAGAAGTAGAATCCAGCTGTCTGTGTGGAGCTGGGAAGCAGAGGCCATTGTCCCTTCAGCCCCAATGCCCTCCTGCATCCCTGCCTGGGTCCACACCAGAAGAGGCTACCTCCCAGCTCGACAGTCCTCGAGAACTTCTTTACATCTCTGGGATGTAAAGATGCCCAGAGAGGCTGGTTTTGAGGTTCCCATTTTTTTTTTTTTGAGACAGAGTCTCACTCCGTCACCAGGCGCCAGGCTGGAGTGCAGTGGCGCGACCTCGGCTCACTGCAACCTCCGCCGCCCAGGTTCAAGCAATTCTCCTGCCTCAGCCTCCCGAGTAGCTGGGACTACAGGCGCGCGCCACCACGCCCAGCTAATTTTTTTTGTATTTTTAGTAGAGACGGGGTTTCACCATGTTGACCAGGATGGTCTCGATCTCTTGACTTCGTGATCCGCCCGCCTCGGCCTCCCAAAGTGCTGGGATTACAGGCGTGAGCCACCGCGCCCGGCCGAGGTTCCCATTTTTCAGATGAGAAACCCAGAGGCCCCGCTGGGCTGCGGTGAAGGTCTTGTGTCCCACTCCATAGCCTCAGACTCTGCCCACCCCAGACACCTGCCCCCAGTGGTGTCTGGAAGCAGGATGTGGGTGGCCAGGGACTCCCCGGACTGTGGGGACTGAAGAGGAACCAGGACCTGGATATGGGTCCCTCACTGTTATTCCTGGCAGGAGCCAAAGGAAGGAATATAGCTGCTAAGCCAGCAAATGTGGCCATATGCCACTTCCCGCCCTCGATGCCCCCACCCCTACCCCACCCCACCTCCGCCCAGGGACTCAGGTGCTCAGCTCCCTGCTCCCCAGCTGTCTCCCTCAGGGACTCCACCCTTCCAGGACCAGACTTCCCAGAAGGCTTCCAGGGAGTGGCCACCAGCCATCCTCACTCCCTTCTTGGAGCCCAGGCATCCAGACTCACCCTCCCTCCTTTCAGGACTTCACAGTTTCCCGTTTCATCTGGCCAGCCTCCTCCAGGAAGTTGGCATCATCTGCCTGGCACGTGGCCCAAGGTGTGGCCTGAGGGGCCTGAAACGCCACTATATAGCCCTGCCCCACAGCTGGCCCTGCAGCTCCAGGGACCTGCAGGTGAGAAGGGCTGGGGGCCCCTTTGGAAGTGGGACAGCAGGTCCCCTACTCTTGCCCCTGGCTGTAGGCCTTCTCGTCCTACCCATAGACCCACTAGACAGCCAACTCCCCCGCCCCCGTCCCTGGCTCCTGCCCTCCCCATCCCACCTCCAGCCCCACTGGACAGCCAGCCTCCCCTGCACACACACTGGTCCTTGGATCCAGCCCACCTGGCCCCATATGCCTGACTTCTTTCCCCACCTCAGTTTTCCTGCTCCCAGGTGGTCCTTGTCCTGAGGGTGGGCCCTTCTGCCCAGGACAGTCTCCAGCAGAGGTGGCAGTTCAACCTTCTATGATCTCTTCTGTTTTCCTACGGCAGCCATGGGTCCCCTGTGGAGCTGGTGGATGCTCTGGGCTGGAGCAACCCTCCTGTGGGGTAAGTCTGACCGAGACCCCCGCCTGGGTCCACAACTTCCATGTGTGCCTCCTCCACTTGTCACCCCAGGCCAGTTGAGAGGGGAGAGAGGACCTTAGATTCTGTAGAGGAATGTGGTAGAATTCATCCATTCTCACCCTTTTCTGGATGGGAGCTGGTCAAAACCTTAGTCCCCAAACCCAAGTGTCCAAGAACTTTCTTGGTTTTCTGCAACTAAACTAAGGTTCAGACTCTGAGCCTCATTCTGCTGCGTTGATGGAAAATTTCACAGAAGTCATTCCTGGAAGGTGTTGTCCCCAGTGCTCCCAGGGATGTATCCAGAACTAAAATTTTAGATAAAGCCAAAGTACTGGGGGAAAGATGGGCTACGAGGGTCCTCTAGTCACCAGTCAGCATCCCTCTAGGTGACTTCTGAAATGCCCGCTGTCCCTGATCCCCTGGCCCCCTGGGATATAGAGGCCCCCTTTATCTCGAAGGTGGTCATTCCATAACCTCCACACTTTCTTCAAGATTCCTTAGACCTTTCTCTTCTCAGCTTCAGGGACTCTCTTCCTAGTTGGGGGTGATCAGAAGCTCCCACTGCCATCTATTTCTAGCAGACAATTCGTCCATACTTCCCAAATCCCCTTCTTCCCTTTATCCCCTTTTCACAAACCCCTAAGTCCTATTATTGTTATTACTATTTATTATTATTATTATTATTGAGACAAAGTTTCGCTCTTGTAGCCCAGACTGGAGTGCAATGCCACGATCTCAGCTCATTGCAACCTCCACCTCCTGGGTTCAAGGGATTCTCCTGCCTCAGCCTCCCTAGTAGCTAGAATTATAGGTGCCCTGCGACACCACATTCAGCTAATTTTGTATTTTTAGTAGAGATGGGGTTTCACCACACTGGTCAGGCTGGTCTCGAACTCCTGACCTGGAGTGATCCACCTGCCTTGGCCTCCCAAAGTGCTGGGATTGCAGGCAAGAGCCACTGTGCCTGGCCCCCGCAAGTCCTATTAAGACAAAAATCAGCTGGGTGCAGTGGGTTGTGCCTGTAATCCTAGCACTTTGGGAGGCTGAGGCAGGTGGATCACTTGAGCCCAGGAGTTCAAGACCAGCTTGGGCAACAAAGTGAGACCCTGCGTCTACAAAAAATAAAAAAAAATGAGCCAGGCACATAGTGCGTGCCTTTGGTCCCAGCCATATGGGAAGCTGAGATAGGAGGATCCCTTGAGCCCAGGAGGCTGAGGCTGCAGTGTATTGTTTGAGCCACTGCACTCCAGCTTGTAAAAAGACAGAAATCACACACTGGCAGCAGAGTACATCTGCCTTGAGCCCCACAGTGTTTAAAAGAATTGCGGGTTGGAGATGTCACATGAAAATTCAGATAGCCAGTTTCTGTTGAAAAACAGGAAGATCAGCTGGGCATGGTGGCTCATGCCTGTAATCTTAGCACTTTGGAAGGCTGAGGCAGGTGAATCAGCTAAGGTCAGGAGTTCAAGATCAGCCTGGTCAACATGGTGAAACTCTATCTCTACTAAAAATACAAAATTAGCGGGTGTGGTGGCACATGCCTGTAATCCCAGCTACTCGGGAGGCTGAGGCAGGAGAATCACTTGAACCCTGGAGGCGGAGGTCGAGTAAGCTGAGATCGTGCCATTGTACTCCGTCTCAAAAGAAAAAAAAAAAGAAAAACAGGAAGGTTTACATTTTTAAAAAGCTCACCTTCTTTCATTGTAATAGGTGAAAGCTCATACCAACAACCCACTGTATTTTTTTTTTTTTTTACTAATTTCTATGTTTAAAAGTTTTTTATTTTTATGGGTACATAATAGTTGTATGCATTTATGGGGTACCTGTGATATTTTGATACAGGCTTACGGTGTGTAGTGGTAGAATCAGGGTAACTAGGACATCCTTCACCTCAAGCAGTTTTCATTTCTTTGTGTTAGGAACATTCCAATTCCACACTCAGTTATTTTAAAATACGCCGTAAGTTACTGTTAACAATAGTCATCCTGTTCTGCTACTAAATACTAGATTTCCTTCATTTTATTTAACTGTTTAACTGTAATTTTGTACCCGTTAACCATCTCTACTTATCCCCGACGTCCCCCACTATCCTTTCCAACCTCTGGTAACCATCATTTTACTCTCTATCTCCATGAGTTCATCAGTTAAAAATTTAAACTCCCATATATGAATGAGAGCATGTGAGATCTGTCTTCCTGTGCTGGCTTATTTCACTTAACATAATGTCCTCCAGTTCCATCCGTGCTGTTGCAAATAGCAAGATCTCATTCTTTTTTTTTTTTTTTTTTTGAGACAGAGTCTCACTCTGTTGCCCAGGCTGGAGTGCAGTGGTGCGATCTCAGCTCACTGCAACCTCTGCCTCCCAGGTTCAAGCGATTCTCATGCCTCAGCCCCCTGAGTAGCTGGGATTACAGGCGCTGCCACCATGCATGGCTAAGTTTTGTATTTTTAGTAGAGATGGGGTTTTACCATGTTGGCCAGGCTGGCCTCAAACTCCTGACCTTAAGTGATCCACCTGCCTCGGCCTCCCAAAATGCTGGGATTACAGGTGTGAGCCACCACACCGGCTAATCTCATTCTTTTCTGTGGCGGAATAATTCTCTACTGTTTGTATACATTTCCTTTATCCATTCATCTGTTGATGGACACTTAGGTTGATTCCATATCTTGGCTGCTATGAGCAATGCTGCAATAAACATGGGAAAGCAGATGTCTCTTGGATATACTGACTTCCATTTTTCAAATATATATACCCAGCACTGGGATTGCTGGACCCACGGTAGTTCTAGCTTTGGTTTTCTCAGAAATCTTCATATTATTGTTGATAGTGATTGTACTGAGTTACAGTCCCACCACCAGTGTAGGGGGTTCCCTTTCTCCATATGCTCACCAGCCTTCATTACTGCCTTTCTTTAGGATAAAAGCCATTTTAACTCTGGTGAGACGATACTTTATTGTAGTTTTAATTTGCATTTCTCCGCTGATTAGTGATGTTGAGCATTTTTTTTTAATATACTTGCTGGCCATGTGTATGTCTTCTCTGAGAAATGTCTATTCAGATCTTTTGCCCATTTTTTTTTTTTTTTTTGAGATGGAGTCTCACTCTGTCACCCAGGCTGGAGTGCAGTGACATGATCTCAGCTCACCACAACTTCCACCTCCCAGATTCAAGCAATTCTCCTGCCTTAGCCTCTCGAGTAGCTGGGATTACAGGCATATGCCACCATGTCTGGCTAATTTTTGTATTTTTAGTAGAGACAGGGGTTTCTCCATGTTGGTCAGGCTGGTCTTGAACTCCTGACCTCGTGATCCACCCACCTCAGCCTCGCAAAATGCTGGGATTATAGGCATGAGTCACTGCACCCTGCCTCTTTTGCCCATGTTTAAATTAGATTAAGCTGGGTGTGGTGGCTCACGCCTGTAATCCCAGCACTTTGGGAGGTCGAGGCAGGCAGATACTTGAGGTCAGGAGTTCGAGACCAACCTGTCCAACATGGTGAAACCCTGTCTCTACAAAAAGCACAAAAATTAGCTAGGTGTGGTGGTGCATGCCTGTCATCCCAGCTACTTGGGAGGCTGAGACAAGAGAACTACTTGAACCCAGGAGGTGGAGGTTGCAGTGAGCCAAGATCGTGCCACTGCATTCCAGCCTGGGTGACAGAGCGAGACCCCATCTCAAACACACGCACACACATCAGATTATTTGATTTTTTTTCCTATTGAGTTGTTTGAGATCCTTTTACATTCTGGTTGTTTATCCTTGTCAGCGACATATGGAAATGCTACTGATTTTTGTATGTTGATTTTGTGTCCTGCAAATTTCGTGAACTTACCAGTTCTAATAGCTTTTTGATGGAGTCTTCAGATCTTTCTAAATATAAGATTGTATCATCTGCAAACAAGGATAATTTGACTTCTTTTTTTCCAATTTGGATGCCTTTATTTCTTCTCTTATCTAATTGCTTTAGCTAGATGGGTTGTAAATATTTTCTCCCATTCTGTCAGTTGTGTCTTCATTTTGTGAACTGTTTCCTGTTTTGAGCAGAAGCTTTTTAGGTCGATGTAACCTCATTTGTCCACATTTCCTTGGTTGTCTGTGCTTTTGATGTATTACTGAGGAATTTTTGCCCAGACCAATGAACTGGAGAGTTTCCCCAGTGTCTTCTTGTAGTAGCTTCATAGTCAGAGGTCTTATATTTAAGTCTCTAATCCATTTTGATTTTATTTTTGCATATGGTGAGAGATAGGGGTCTAGTTTTACTCTTCTGCCTATGGATATCCAGTTTTCCCAGCACCGTTTATTGAATAGACTGTCTTTCCCTGCAGTGTATGTTCTTGGCACCTTTTTCAAAAATGAATTCACTGTAGGTTGGTGGATTTGTTTCTGGGTTCTATATTCTGTTCCACTGGTCCATGTGTGTGTTTTTATGCCAGTACCACACTGTTTTGGTTACTATAATTTTGTAGTATAATGTGAAGTCAGGTAATGTGATTCCTCCGGTTTTGCTCCTTATGCTCAGAATGGTGTTGGCTTTCTGTGTATTTTGTGTTTCCATATAAATGTTGAGATTAGTCTTCTATTTCTGCAAAGAATGTCATTGGTATTTTCATAGGGATTGCACTGAATCTGTAGATTGTTTTGGGTAGTACGGACATTTTAACAATATTGTGTCTTCCAATCCATGAACATGGAATATATTTCCATTTTTTTTTTGGTGTGTGTCCTTTTCCATTTCTTTCATTATGGTTTTATAGTTTTTATTGCAGAGATCTTTCATTTCTTTGGTTTATTCCTAGGTATTTTATTTTATTTGTGGCTACTATACATGGGATTACTTTCCTTTTTTTTTTTTTTTCAGATTGTTTGCTGTTAGCATATAGAAATGCTACTGATTTTGTAAGTTGATTTTGTATCCTGCAAGTTTAATGGATTTGTTTATCAGTTCTAATAGCTTTTTGATGGAGTCTTTAGGTTTCCCCTTTTTTTTGAGATGGAGTTTCACTCTAGTTGCCCAGGCTGAATGGTGCTATCTCGGCTCACTGCAATCTCCACCTCCCAGCTTCAAGCAATTCTCCTGCCTCAGCCTCCCAAATAGCTGTGATTACAGGTGCCCACCACCATGCCTGGCTAATTTTTTGTATTTTTAGTAGAGATGGAGTTTCACCATGTTGGCCAGGCTGGTCTTGAACTTATGACCTGAGGTGATCTGCCTGCTTTGGCCTCCCAAAATGCTGGAAATACAGGCTTTAGCCAAGTTTTTTTTTTTTTTTTTTTTTTTTTAAGACAGTCTCCCTCTGTCACCCAGGCTGGAGTGCAGTGGTGCAGTCTTGACTCACTACAACCTCCACCTTTTTGGTTCAAGCGATTCTCCTGCCTCACCCTCACAAGTAGCTAGGATTACAGGCATGTGCAACCATACCCAGCTAATTTTTGTATTTTTTTTTCAGTAGAGATGGAGTTTTGCCATGTTAGCCAGGCTGGTCTTGAACTCCTGACCTCATTTGCTTGCCTTGGTCTCCTGAAGTACTGGGGTTATAGGCATGAGCCACCAAGCCCAGCTGTCTTTAGGTTTTTCTAAATACAAGATTATAACATCTGCAGACAAAGATCTGGACCTCTCTTTTTCCAGTTTGGATGCCCTTTATTTCCTTCTCTTGTCCAAGTGCTTTAGCTAGGACTACCAATAATATGTTGAAGGATAGTGGTGAAAGTGGACATGCTTGCTGTGCTCCAGATCTTAGAGGAAAGACTTTCAGTTTTTCCCCATTCGGCATGATACCAGCTGTGGGTCTGTTGTACCTGACTTTGATCATGTTGAGGTGTGTTCCTTCTATTTCCAGTTTCTTGAGTTTTATCATGAAAGGACGTTAAATTTTATCAAATGCTTTTTTTGGCATCAGTTGAAGTGATCATACAGTTTTTGTCCTTTATTCTGTTGATAAGATGTATCACACTGATTGATTTGCATCAGCAACAGCCCACTTTAGATGGTATAGGAGTGCCAGTTCCATACTCACCCCTCCAGGACTGTTTCACACATTTATATTCCTTGGCTGGCCCCATCAGCATTTGAGTTTGAGGGCCCTGTCTAAAGTGTTCAGACTTTTGAAAAACAAAAGCCAGAAAGGCTTATAGATGAATGCTGCATGGATCAGAAGAAAGGAAAGAGAAGAGGAAAGAAAAGAAAGCCCAAGTTAATATTTCAACATGCTTCTGGGTGTGGGTGTAGAGCAAGAGGTGGGGAGGATTGGTAAGTGGACTCACAACTGCGTTTTCTCAACCAGGATTGACCCAGGAGGCCTCAGTGGACTCCAAGAACACTGGCAAGGAGGAATTCCTCACCGCCTTCCTGCAGAACTATCAGCTGGGCTACAGCAGGGCCTACCCCAGCCTCCTTATCTCCAGTCTGTCAGAGAGCCCTGCCTCAGTCGTCATCCTCAGCCATGCAGACAATACCTCACAGCAGGTCACAGTGAGGCCCAGGGAGTCAGTCACTGTCAACATCAGTGCCGAGGCTGAGATGATGGGCAGCAAGACCTTCCAGCATGCGGTGGTGGTCCACTCTGACCACGCCATCTCTGTGCAGGCACTGAACGCCAAGCCTGACACAGCGGAGCTGACATTGCTGCGACCCACCCCGGCCCTGGGCACTGAATACTTTGTGCTCACGCCCCCTGGCACCTCAGCCAGGAATGTCAAGGAGTTTGCAGTGGTGGCCGGTGCTGCAGGTGCCTTGGTCAGCGTCAAGCTGAAGGGATCAGTGACATTCAAAAGCAAGTTCTACCCAGCAGGCAGCATCCTAAGTGTGACTCTGCAACCCTACGATGTAGCCCAGCTCCAGAGCACAGCGGATCTCTCGGGGTCAAAGATCACAGCCAGTAGCCCTGTGGCCGTCCTCTCTGGCCACAGCTGTGCCCAGAAACACACGACCTGCAATCATGTGGTGGAGCAGCTGCTACCCACATCCTCCTGGGGCACCCACTATGTAGTACCCACTCTGGCCTCCCAATCCCGCTACGATTTGGCCTACGTGGTGGCTAGCCAGGCCACAAAACTGACCTACAAACATGGGGGTGTCGCTGGCTCCCGTGGGCTCCAGGAGGGCGATGTGGTAGAGTTTGAAGTCCGGCCATCCCGGCCACTCTACCTGTCTGCAGATGTGGGCATTCAGGTCCTGCTGTTTGGCACAGGTGCCATAAGGAATGAAGTGACCTATGACCCCTTTCTCGTCCTGATCCCCGATGTGGCAGCCTACTGCCCTGCCTATGTGGTCAAGAGTGTGCCAGGCATTGAGGGCGTGGCCCTGGTGGTGGCACAGACGAACGCTACCAGCGGGCTGACCATAGATGGGCAGGCAATGGGGGCCGACCTCACCTGGGCGGTTGTGCCAGGCAGCGAGTTCTCGTATGCTGAAGTGGAGCTCGGCACGGCTGACACGGTCCACATGGCCCAGGCCACCACCAACTTCGGGATGCTCACCTTCGGGCTGACCAAGGCTGTGGGCTATGCGACAGCAGCTGATTGCAGCCAGAGTGAGTGATGGAAAATGGCTCTGTCTACCTGGTGACCGCTTTCCCACCCACCTGCTCTGTGGCTTTCAGGATCAGCTGGGCTGTCCTCCCCGCATCTCCCTTCTCTGAGACATCCTTCCTCAAGCCTTCTCAGCCCCTCCCTTCCTCCCAAAAACAATATTCTAAATATTTAGCAACCAGGGCGAGCTGGAGCACTACCAGTCAGAAGAGTCAGCAGCAGGAGCACTGCACAGGGTCCTGAAGCCCCCACCAAACCAGCATCAGCCCTGGTCTGTTGGTTTGTCTGGGGAAGGGTCCTAGGGGAGAGCCAGGGTGCTGAGAAGGAGGAATCTTTGCGGTTGTGGGGGGACAGTCAGGTCAGCAGCTTCTTACCAACCACTTTGGAAATATTTTGATACTTTAGCAACTGACATAGCCATACCAGTTGCTAAGTGGCTCCCCACACCTCAGATAGGAATGTCGATACCCAAACTCAGGAGGTCTAAATGCACAATAATCAGATGACTACGTGTTGGGGAAGGGGAGTATCTTGCAGTCTTTCTAGATGTTTCACGTGTTTTTGACACAGTTAGTGTATACGACCTGGCAGTTTGTGCGACCTCAGGCTCAGCCCATGAGAAGCTGCCGGTGCAGTGCAGTATGGGACCTGAGGACACAGATGCTACAGCCAGGCTCCCGGGGTTCAACCCCCAGCTCTGCTGTGTATCTTGGACAAGTGACTTCATATCTCTGAGCTTCAGTTTCCACATCTGTAAAATGGGGATAACTGCTTCTCCCTCAAAACTTTTTTGTTTTAGAGATAGGGTGTCACTCTGTCACTCGGGCTGGAGTGCAGTGGTGTGATCATAGCTCACTGCAGGCTTGAACTCTTGGGCTCAAGCAATCCTCTCTCAGCCTCCCAAGTAGCTGGGACTACAGGCATGCACCACCACACCCAGCTAATTTTTAATTTGTATTTTTGTAGACACAGGGTCTTGTCATGTTGCCCAGGCTGGTCTCAAATTCTTGGGCTCAAGCGATCCTCCTGTCTCAGCCTCCCAAGTAGCTGGGATTACAGGCACGTACCACCATGCCCAGCTAATTTTTGTATTCTTAGTAGAGACGGGGTTTCACCATGTTGGCCAGGCTGGTCTTGAACTCTTGACCTCATGATCCACCCACCTTGGGCTCCCAAAGTGCTGGGATTACAGGCATGAGCCACCGTGCCCTGCCAGCTTTCTTCAGTTTTTACCTTATTTAAACCTAACTCCTCCCACCAAGATCCCTATGAAGGAGATATTATTATCAGCCTCACCCCCGTGTTACAAATGAGGAAACTGAGCCAGAGGGAGTTTAAAACTACTTGCCCATTGTCTGAGTCAACCTGTTGAGCCAGGTATCTACCTAGGCAGCCTGACTCCACAGTCCTTTTCATTCTGCTGAAGTCTCTGTCTTCCATTTTCTGTCCTTAAAAAAAATTCCCTTACCTCTTTTTGATCCTGGAGGGAAGGAAGGGAAGAGGGGTAAAGAGGGAGAGAAAAACACAAGTTAACATTTATTTATTTATTTA
>PVKV010015590.1:21247-53435 GCA_004027835.1 Alouatta palliata
GCAATTCTCCTGCCTCAGCCTCCCGAGTAGCTGGGACTACAGGCACGTGCCACCATGCCCAGCTAACTTTTGTATTTTTAGTAGAGACGGGGTTTCACCATGTTGACCAGGGTGGTCTCGATCTCTTGACCTCGTGATCCACCCGCCTCGGCCTCCCAAAGTGCTGGGATTACAGGCTTGAGCCACCGCGCCCGGCTTCACAAATTAACATTTTAATGACGGTTTCTGCCTTTCCTTATTAGGCTGTCCTGTGTTAAACTGGAGACTCAGAAAACCTGGGGTTTTCAGAGAGGCCTGAGCAACTCTCTTCCTGTGGTGTTTCAGACCTCAGTTTTCCCCACCTTTAAAATGGGCAGCTGTGAGCAAACCGCTCAAGCTTCCCAGGCAAGGTGGGCTCCAGGATCTCCAGGATGCCTCCCCACTGAGGCCTGAGGACTCTCTTCTTCCTTCTTCCTTCTTCTCCTCCTCCTCCTTCTTCGTCTCCTCTTCCTTCCTGTTTCTCCTCCTCCTCCTTCTTCCTCCTTCTCCTCCTTCATCTTCCTCCTCCTCTTCCTCCTCCTTCTTCTTCTTCTTTCTTCCTCCTCCTCCTTCTTTCTCCTCCTCCCTCTTCTTCCTCCTCCTGTTCCTTCTCCTTCATCTCCCTTCTTCCTCTTCTTCCTTCTTCCTCCTCTTTCTTCTTCTTACCTCTTCCTCCTTCTTCTTCTTCCTTCCTTCCCTCATCTCCTCCTCCTCCTCCTTGCTCTGTGCCCAGGCTGGAGTGCAGTGGTGAGATCTCAACTCACTGCAACCTCCCCCTCCTGGGTTCAAGTGATTCTCCTGCCTCAGCCTCCCAAGTAGCTGGGATTACAGGCTTGTGCCACCACGCTCCACTAATTTTTGTATTTTTAGTGTAGACGGACAGGGTTTCACCATGTTGGCCAAGCTGGTCTTGAACTTCTGACCTCATGTGATCCACCTGCCTCAGCCTCCCAAAGTGTTCGGATTACAACCCCGCGGACACTTCTGATTCTCTCTTTTCACCGTTCCCTTCCCTCCCTAGCTGTGCTGTCCCCAGCGGCGCCCTCCTGCGAAGGCGTGAAGTGCGCAGCTGGGCAGAGCTGCAAGGTGGTGGATGGGAAGGCCAAGTGCGTGGCGGAGTCCTCCGCTGTCTGCCGCGCCCAGGGCGACCCCCATTACACCACCTTCGATGGCCGTCGCTATGACATGATGGGCACCTGTTCATACACGATGGCGGAGTTGTGCAGCGAGGACAACACCCTGCCCGCCTTCAGCGTGGAGGCCAAGAACGAGCACCGGGGCAGCCGCCGCGTCTCCTACGTGGGCCTGGTCACCGTGCGCGCCTACAGCCACTCCGTGTCACTGACCCGCGGGGAAGTTGGCTTTGTCCTGGTGAGTTCCTGGAGGCTTCGGGGGCTTAACATCCGTGAGCTGCGGGTCCAAAGGCGGAGGCAGAGCCCAGTGGCTGACCTTAAACCAGGGTGCGGAGAAATGGGCTATGGGGATGGAGGGTGGGGAGGGGGTGTTTGAAAATCAGTAGCGGCCGGGCGCGCTGGCTCACGCCTGTAATCCCAGCATTTTGGGAGGCCGAGGCGAGCGGATCAAGAGGTCAGGAGTTCAAAACCAGCCTGACCAACATGGTGAAACCCCGTCTCTACTAAAAATCCAAAAATTAGCCGGGCATGGTGGCACACGCCTGTAATCCCAGCTACTCAGGAGGCTGAGGGAGGAGAATTGCTTGAGCCCGAGAGGTGGAGGTTGCAGCGAGCCGATATTGCACCACTGCACTCCAGCCTGGGCCACGGAGTGAGACTCTGTCTCAAACAAACAAACAAATCGGTAGCAGAACCTTAGAACCCTGCCCTCCAGCAATCCCACATCTAGAAATTTTAAGGATATTCAGAAACAGGGTTCACCCGGTGGGGTGGGGTGGGGGGAATGCCAACATGGATTATAATAGCAAAAAACAAAAACAAACAAACAAAAAATACTGTCCTAGTTAGGAAGGAAATTAAATATCCAACAATGGGGGATTTACCTTGACCAAATAATGAAATTTAATGAGCCCCTGCTATGTACCAGGTATGTTTCTTAGCACTTTTCTCATCTTAATGCATTTAATGCTCACAAACTCTGTCCAGCAGGCATTATTATTGTGAACATGTTCAGACTGGGAAACTGAGGCTGAGATAGGCTAGTAACTTCCCCAGGGCTCAGAGCTAGTAAGAGGTGGAGGTAAGGGCACAGGCATGCTGGCTCTGGAGTCCCTGTTCTTAATCCTGCAACTGTCTTGACTCTGGTAAATGCATTATTACTCAGTTCATATGAATAACAGCAGCCTAGAGCAATTACTTCCTTTTTTCCCGCCATGTTATTACGAAAATATTAAAATGTCCAAAGTTGAAATTCTTGTACAGAGTCAAAGTTGAATGCTCAGATGCCAATCATCTAGGCTTTTCTTTCTTCCTTCCCTTCCTCCCTTCCTCTCTCCCCTTCCTTCCTTCCTCCCTTCCTTCTTTCTTTTCTCTCTTTCTTTTTCTTTCTTTCCTTCCTTCCTTCCTTCTTTCTTTCCTTTCTTCTTTCTTTCTTTCCTTCTTCTTTCTTTCTTGCTTTCTTCTTTCTTTCTTTCTTGACAGAGTCTCGCTCTGTCACCCAGGATAAAGTGCAGTGGCATGATCAGGTTCAAGCGATTCTCCTGCCTCAGGCTCCCGAGTAGCTGGGATGACAGGCATGCACCACCATGCCTGGCTAATTTTTGTATTTTTGTAGAGATGGGGTTTCACCATCTCTGGCCAGGCTGGTCTGGAACTCCTGGCCTCAAGCGATCTGCCCGCCTCAGCCTCCCGAAGTGCTGGGATTACAGGCACCAATCACCTAGATTCTAAATACTGTTCTTTTCTTGACTGATCACACACTGATCCATCTGTTCACCCCTCTGTCCATTCCACAATCCTTCTTATTTTCTATGCCCTTCAAAGTTCCAGACATCAGTACATTTCACCCAAAAAGCATCACCATGTCTTTCACTAGAATACAATATTTTTTCACTTCTTTTGGCTTATTTTGGAGATGAAATATATATATAATAAAAATCACAAATCTTAACTGTATAGTTCACATTTGGCAAATGTGTAACCAAATTGTCCATTAAGATATGGACTATTAAGAGAAAGGAACAAAAAAGAAAAAAAAAAGATATGGACCATTTTTATCACCTGGGAAGATTCCCTCATGTGCCTTCCCAAACAGTCCCCAACCTACCCCTAGAGGTGATCACAGTTCTGACTTTTTTTTCCAGCATAGATTAGTTTTGCCTGTTCAAGAACTTCAGGGCTGAGCGCAGTGGCTCATGCCTATAATCCCAGGAATTTGGGAGGCCTAAGTGGGTGGATCACTTGAGGTCAGGGGTTCAAGACCAGCCTGGCCAACATGGCGAAACCCCATCTCCACTAAAAGTACAAAAATTAGCTAGGTGTGGTGGCACGTGCCTTTAATTCCACCTACTCGGGAGGCTGAGGCAGGAGAATCACTTGAACCCAGGAGGCGGAGATTGTAGTGAGCCAAGACAGTGCCACTGCCCTCCAGCCTAGGTGACAGAGTGAGACTCTGTCTCAAAAAATATATATATTGTATATATATTTTGTGTATGTATATATATATATGCATACATATGTACACACTTATATAGACATGCATATATATACAACATGTATGCAGATATGGACAATACATATATACACACATGCACATACATATATATAGCATATATATATATATATATATTTTTTTTTTTTTTTTGAGACAGAGTCTTGCTCTGTGGCCCAGGCTGGAATGCAGTGTCGCGATCTTGGCTCACTACAACCTCCACCTCTCAGGTTCAAGCAAATCTCTGCCTCAGCCTCCCAAGTAGCTGGGATTACAGGCACCTGCTACCACGCCTGGCTAATTTTTGTATTTTTAAGTAGAGACGGGGTTTCACCATCTTGGCCAGGCTGGTCCTGAATTCCACCCAGGCTGGAGTGCCACGGCATGTTGGTCAGGCTGGTCTCGAACTCCTGACCTCGTGATCCGCCCGCCTCGACCTCCCAAAGTGCTGAGATTACAGGCATGAGCCACTGAGCCCAGCCTTACTTTTTATTTTTTTGTCAGATCCTCACAGAGGTCAGTGACTTGACAAAGGTTTAGAGCTACTAGCAGAATCACAGTAGGATGCTCACAAGACATTGTTAGGAGAGGAAGTTAATGAAATAGTGACTTCAGCATGGTCTTTTTTTTTAAGTGTAAATATATCTAAAGGTAGGAAAAAACTCAACAGGATCTATACATTTGTATGTGTGTACCTACAGGGTGATTTTCCTTTTCTCATTTTTGCTCATGTGCATTTTCTGCTTTCTGTAATGAACGAATATTATTTGTGTCATTTAAAAATGGAGATTGGCCAGGCGTGGTAGCGTATGCCTGTGATCCCAGCACTTGGGGCAGGAGGATTACTTGAGCCCAGAAATTTAAGGCCAGCCTGAGCAACATAGGGAGACTCCATCTCTACAAAAAAAAAAAAAAAAAAAAAAAAAATAGCTGGATGTGGTGGTGCATGCCTATGGTCCCTGCTACTTGGGAGGCAGAGGCAGGAAGATGGCTTGAGCCCAGGAGGTCGAGGCTGCAGTAAGCTATGATGCTGCTACCACACTTGAGGTTGGGCGACAGAGGAAAACTGTCTTAAAAAATATACATATGTAAAAAAATAGAAAAATAAAAATGGAGACCATGGACTTAGGGGAGAGGCAGATTTGAGCAGCCATCCTGGACTGAGAGCCCTGAGCATGGGGCCGTGGCCCCGTCTCCATCACTGCAGTGTCTAAAGCACCATCTGGCACGGAGCAGGCCACACCATGGGACTCACAGAGGCTTTGCTGGGAGCCGGAATGAGTGAATGCTCTGTCTTCCCTCTGGGCCACTGCTCATGCTGTCCCCTCTCCTGTTGCTCCTTTTCTCATATTTCATCCTTTTGACTAAGACTTTCTCTACTTCAAGTCTCAGCTCTGGCACAGCTCGGAGAATGTATAAGGAAAGAGCAACAAAGAGATGCCCAGGCTGGGTGTGGTGGCTCCTGCCTGTAATCCTAGCACTTTGGGAGGCCAAGGTGGGAGGATTGGTTGAGCCAGGAGTTCCAGACCAGCCTGGACAACATAGTGACACCCCATCTCTAATTAAATTTTTTTTATTAATTAAAAAAAAAAAAAAAAGAGGCTGGGCACAGTGGCTCACGCCTGTCATCCCAGCACTTTGGGAGGCTGAGGTGGGCAGATCACTTGAGGTGAGGAGTTAGAGACTAGCCTGGCCAACATGGTGAAACCCCGTCTCTACTAAAAATACAAAAATTAGCTGGGCATGGTGACGTGCACCTGTAATCCCAGGTGGGAGAATCACTTGAACCCGTGAGGCAGAGGTTGCAGTGAGCTGAGATTATGCCACTGCACTCCAGCCTTGGTGACAGAGCAAGATTCCACCTAAAAAAAAAAAAAAAAGATGCCCTGGGGCACAAAGAGACACAGTTCTTTTCTCCTGGTTCTTAGGCTTCAGGCTGCTATAATACCAGAGCCTGGGAGGCTTACAAACAACACAACCTTGTCTCTCACAGTTCTGGAGGCTGGAAGTCCAAGATGAGGGCACCAGCACCGCCAGGTTCAGGTGAGGGCCCTCTTCCAGGTTGCAGATGGCTTACTTCTTGTATCCTCACACAGTGGAAAGAGAACTCGAGAGCTCTCTGAGGCCTGTGTCATAAGGGCGCTAATCCCATTCATGAGGGTGCCATCCTCATGACCTAATCACCTCCCAAAGGCCTCCCCCCACTCTTAATACGATCATGTTGGGGGTTAAAATTTCAACACGTGGGCTTTGCAGGAGACACCAAGCCAGATGGACTGGTCAGGATCTCTGTCCACTCAGGACATTTGGACCAGAATATCCTGCTCCCTCCTGGTTTTCCTGGCTCGCTGTCTCTCTGACTGGTCCTTCAAGGCTTAGCACAACTGTTCTTTCCTCTGGGAAGCCTTCCCTGACCAGCAATGTTAGATCTGGCTGTTTTTCTAGGTTTTCACAGCCTCCTATCTCCCCACTATCCCAGCTCTGAACCCTCAGCCTATGCCTCCCCTATCCCATCTTTCACCCCTCTGCCTGGCCTTTCTGATCCTGGCCTTGACTCTTCTGCCTGTGCTTTTCTCATCTTAGCCCTGACCCCTCTGAACTCTCACTGTCTGGTGATGGATCTGTTTATCTGAATGGACTGGGAGCCCTGTGACGGTAGGACCTGGGGCTGTCTTGGTCACCTTCGTATTCTCAGGATCTCCCAGCCCACGGCCAGGCACAGAGTGCATGCTCAGTGAATGTTATTAGATGCAGCAGTGACTTAATTCAGCTAGTGAGTGCCTGTGATTCTGCCAGGCCCTGTTCTATGCACTGGGAATAAAGCAGCAATCAAAGCAGACCCAAACCCCTGTCTCTGTGGAGCTGCCATTCTGATGGAGTAGGACAGATGATAAACATGGTCAACTCGTGAATTATGTTTTAGAAGGGCAGACACTATGGAAAACAAGGAAAGCAGGGAAGGAGGATAAGGAGTAGGGAGAAACTGCCATGTTTTTTTTTGAGATAGAGTCTCACTCTCTTTGGTTCGATCCTGGCTCACTGCAGCCTCCACCTCCTGGGTTCAAGCAATTCTTTGGCCTCAGCTACCTGAGTAGCTGAGCTTACAGGTGGGTACCACCGCACCCAGCTAATTTTTGTATTTTTAGTAGAGACGGCGTTTCACCATTGGTCTCAGACTCCTGACATCGAGTGATCCACCCACCTCAGCCTTCGAAAGTGCTGGAATTACAGGCGTGAGCCACAGCGCCCGGCCCAAGGCTGCCATTTAAAGTTCGTTGTTTGCTAGGTCCCGTGGATCATGCCTGTAATCCCAGCGCTTTGGGAGGCTGAGGCAGGAGGATTGCTTGAGGCCAGGAGTTGAGACCATCCTGGGCAACATAGCAAGACCTTGTCTCTATAAAAATAAAAATAAAATAAGACTGGGTGCAATGCCTCATGCCTGTAATCCCAGCACTTCGGGAGGCTGAGATGGGTGGATCACGAGGTCAAGAGTTCAAGACCAGCCTGGCCAAGATTGTGAAACCCCGTCTCTACTGAAAATACAAAAATTTGCCAGGCATGGTGGCAGGCGCTTGTAATCCCAGCTACTCAGGAGGCTGAGGCAGAGAATTGCTTAAATCCAGGAGGCGGAAGTTGCAGTGAGCAGAAATCACACCACTGTACTCCAGCTGGACAACAGATCGAGATTCTGTCTCAAAATAAATAAATAATAAAAAAATAAAAAAATTAAAATAGTGTGGTCAGGGAAAGCTTGAATCAGTGACATCTGAGCAAATATTTTATAGGAGGTACAGGAGTGAGTCACGTGTACATCTCCAGAGAGAACATTTCAGGCCACAGATACTGCAAGAGGCAAGGTGTCTGATGGTGACAGTAACAGAAAGAATGAGTCCCAGTGCCGCCAGAGCAGGGGAGCAGGCGGGAGGGCCCAGAGATGAGGGCTGGAGGCCAGATGGCACAGGGGCCTGACCACCCCCTCCTCACCTGCTGTGCAGATCGACAGCCAGCGCTCGCGCCTGCCAGTCTCCCTGAGTGAGGGTCGCCTGCGTGTGTACCAGAGTGGGTCACGGGCCGTGGTGGAGCTGGTCTTCGGGCTGGTGGTCACTTATGACTGGGACTGCCAGCTGACACTCAGCTTGCCCGAGCGCTTCCAAGACCAGGTGTGCGGGCTGTGTGGCAACTATAATGGTGACCCAGCGGACGACTTCCTCATGCCTGACGGGGATCTGGCTCCTGACCCCGTGGGGTTCGCAAGTAGCTGGAAGCTGGATGATGGGGACTACCTGTGTGAGGATGGCTGCCAGGACAACTGTCCCGCCTGCACCCCGGGCCAGGCCCAGCACTATGAGGGCGACCGACTCTGCGGCATGCTGACCAAACTTGATGCCCCCTTCGCCGTCTGCCATGACACTCTGGACCCAAGGCCCTTCCTGGAGCAGTGTGTATACGACCTGTGCGTGGTCAGTGGGGATCGGCCCAGCCTGTGCCGTGGCCTCAGCGCCTATGCCCAGGCCTGTCTGGAGCTTGGCATCTCGGTTGGGGACTGGAGGTCACCAGCCAACTGCCGTGAGTGATGCCCTGGGTGGGGGTTGGGAGCATACAGTGAGGGGCAGGGGACCCTTGGCATCTGCTCAATATCCGAGAAGTTACTGTGGTTCAGCCTGGTGCTGGGCAGTGCCAGGGGCCCAGTGATGGCTAAGACGGCCAGCTCTGTCCACAGTGAGCCTAAAGTTGGAGCAGATGTTTCGCCAGACACTAACAGTCTGGAGGGTTCCAGGCAGGATGGGGAGGGGTTGGGGCCAGGATGGGGGAGGGATAGGCAGATGAGTTAGGGCTGGGATTGTGGGGGGCACAGGCATAGGGGTATGGGCCAGGATGGAGGAAGTCACTGGGGCTATGGGAAACCAGAAAAGGCTTCTGGGGAGCAGGGGTGAGCAGGGAGAGTTTTCTAGAGAAAGGGATGTCTAATTTGAAACCCATAGAAGGGGCTGGAAGTTGCCAAGAGAAGGAGGAGGAAGTGAGATGCAGGCCCAGAGAACAGCATGCTCAAAGACTTGGCACGACAGGAATTCCTGTCTGCAGAATCCCAACACAGACAAGCAGATGTCTCTTCCTTTGCTTGTAACCCTCCCATGACTCCCATTGCCCTCTAGATAAAGTCCAGGCTCTGTAGCCAGATGTCCATCTGCTTAATCATTCACTCATTCATTCCCCAAGCATTCCTTGAACCCCTGCCTGCCCTCTGTGCATACTGATGATATTGAAGACACAGTGAGGACCAGCATAGATCTGTTCCTGCCCTTGTCAGTGAGGCTCCTAGAAACATGTCCCAGAGGCAGAAAGGACAGTTAGGAGGGAGGAGGAGGCATTCAGGCCCAGCCCCAGGCCCAAGGGAGGGAGAGTAAGTATGAGGGAGACATAGAGGCCACTGGGCATTTGTCTTGGCCAGTGCTGTGTCCCTACTGCCCAGTAAGCCCCCCACCCCCACCCCATGGCTGGCACGAAATGGGAACCAGAGAGTTCATTCTTCCTCCCATTCATTTCCTCGGTAGTTCTGAGCACCTGCTGTGCGCCAGGCCCTGTCCTTGGTGCTGAGGACTTAGCAGTGATTGAGACAGACCAGGTCCCCACTCCTGTAGAACTTATCTCCTAGTGGGAGGGGAGGGACACAGACAGTGAGCAGATAAACTAGAAAGTATCTTCAGAGAGCCAAAGAAACAAGTTCATGCAGTGACAGTGACTGGGAGGCTCGTGAAGAGGGTGATCAGGGAATGCCTTTCTGGGCAGGTGACATTGGAGCTGAGATCAGGGTCAGGCAACAGAGTCAGCTAAGTACTAACAGTAATGTCCACAGAATGTTTCTCCAGAGATCAACTCATTTAATCCCCACAACAACCTTGTGAGGTCTGGACTACATTAGCCCCATCTTACCGATGGGGAAACTGAGGCATGGAGCGATTGGAGTCAGTGGTCAAGAAGGAGAGATCTGGGATTTGAACCCAGGCCACCTGGGTCCCAGTGGGTCCCTGCTTTCTAAGGAAAAGGAAGGCAGAAGGAACAGCCAATACAAAGGCCCTTCGGTCAGAGCGGGATGACCAGGGAGGAGGAGGCAGCTGGGGCTGGGGCAGATTGAGCACGAGGGAGAGGGAGAGGGGGTGAGGGCTGAGAGTGAGAGGAGCAGACAGTATAGGGCCTCCTGGAGCATGGGGAGAACTGTGGTGTTTACCCTGAGTGAGAGGGAGCCACAGGAGGGCTCTGAGATGGGGAGGGACCTGATCTGACCTAGATGTTCCCAGATCCCTCTGGCTGGTGTGAGGAACAGGCTGTAGGGGCAGGAGGGAGCCCAGGCAGGAGGCTGCTGGAGTGAATAGGACCAGAGGCAGATTCTGTAACTGGGTGAATTTTTTTTCTTTCTTTTTTTTTTTTTTGAGGCAGAGCCTTGCTCTGTCGCCCAGGCTGGGACGTTATAGGCTCACTGCAACCTCTGCCTTCCGGGTTCAAGTAATTCTCCTGCCTCAGCCTCCCAGGTAGCCTGGATTACAGGCATGCTCCACCACGCCTGGTCAGTCTGGGTAGATTTTCAATATGGAGCTCACAGGACTTGCTGACCGATGGGTTGTCCAGTGAGCTTTAGGAGGCTGGCGGGGTGGAGATTAACTGCATCTCTGGGATGGGGCGCAGGAGCACCCAGAGGGATGGAGGTGCTCTTATCTGAGATGGCGAGCTCTGAGAGAAGAGCACAGTTTGGGGAGGGAATTCCTGGGCGCTGTCATGGACAGGGGGCCCCTCGACCGCCCCGGCTGCGCTGGCCTGACCCACCATCTCCAATCTCCCCGCAGCCTTGTCCTGCCCCGCCAACAGCAGCTACGAGCTCTGCGGCCCCGCCTGCCCGGCCTCCTGCAACGAGGCTGCGGCGCCGTCCAACTGCTCCGGGCGCCCGTGCGTGGAGGGCTGCGTGTGCCTCCCGGGCTTCGTGGCCAGCGGCGGCGCCTGCATACCGGCCACGTCGTGCGGCTGCACCTTCCAGGGCCTCCTGCTCGCTCCGGGCCAGGAGGTGTGGGCGGACGAGCTGTGCCAAAGGCGCTGCACCTGCAGCGGCACCACCCAGCTGGTGACCTGCAGCGACACGAAGGGCTGCCCGGCGGGTGAGCGCTGCAGCGTCCAGAACGGCCTCCTGGGCTGCTACCCCGACCGCTTCGGGACCTGCCAGGGGTCTGGGGACCCACACTACGTGAGCTTCGACGGCCGGCGCTTCGACTTTATGGGCACCTGCACGTACCTGCTGGTCGGCTCGTGCGGCCAGAACGCTGCGTTGCCCGACTTCCGGGTGCTGGTGGAAAACGAGCATCGGGGCAGCCAGACCGTGAGCTACACGGGCGCCGTGCGGGTGGAGGCCCGCGGGGTGAAAGTGGCGGTGCGCCGGGAGTACCCGGGGCAAGTGCTGGTGAGCGACGCGGGTGCCCAGGGCTGGGTGTCGGGACAGGAAGTACCCTCTGAAGACTTGGAGCTCTGAGTAGGACTGGGGGTGGGGTCTGTTAGACGATTTAAAATTTTTTTCTTTTTCTTTTTTCCTTCTTGTGGAGAACGGGATCTCACTACGTTGCCCAGGCTGGTCTCCAACTCCTGGGTGCAAGTGACCCTCCCGCCTCAGCTTCCCAAAGTGCTAGGAAGTGAGCTATGATTACATCACTGCACTCTGGCCTGGGTGACAGAGTGAGACCCCGTCTCTATTTTAAAAAGCAAGCCAGAGGCAGGGCACGATGGCTCACGCCTGTAATCCCAGCACTTTGGGAGGCCGAAGTGGGTGGATCACCTGAGGTCAGGAGATCGAGACCAGCCTAGCCAACATGGTGAAACCCTCTCTCTACTAAAAATACAAAAAGAAAAAGAAAAGAAAAAAAAAATTACCCAGGTACAGTGGCTCATGCCTGTAATAATCCCAGCTACTCTGGAGGCTGAGGCAGGAGAATAGCTTGAACCTCAGAGGCAGAGGTTGCAGTGAGCTGATATTGTGCCACTGCACTCCAGCCTGGGTGTCAGAGTGAGACCCTGTCAAAAATAAGAAAAATAAATAAGTAAATAAATAAAGAAAAGGAAGCTAGCATGACAGCAGCAGCCTGAGTGAGAGGGACAGTGAGAAGAGGTGAGGCAAGGGAGGTAATGGGGAGATAGACGGATCACGTATGTTTTGAAGGCCATGGGTGAGGGACTTGGATTTAAGCTGGTGCTTTAGGAATAAAGAGGGTTGAATGGTGAGCCGGGCAGAGGGAACAGCAAGTGCAAAGGCCTTGAGGTGGGACTGAGCATCGTGTGTCCAAGAGAATAGCAAGGAAGTGAGGGTAGCTGGAGGTGAGTGAATTGGAGGATGGGCCAGTGAGCCGTGAATACCCTGACCACATGGCCCTCTTGCATCTCCACCCAGGTGGATGGCATCCTTCAGTACCTGCCCTTCCAAGCAGCAGATGGGCAGGTGCAGGTGTTCCGCCAGGGTAGTGACGCCGTTGTGCGCACTGACTTTGGCCTGACCGTCACCTACAACTGGGATGCACGAGTGACTGCCAAGGTGCCCAGCAGCTATGCTGAGGCCCTGTGTGGACTCTGTGGGAACTTCAACGGGGACCCAGCTGATGACCTGGCCCTGCAGGGCGGGGGCCAAGCTGCCGATGCACTGGCCTTTGGGAACAGCTGGCAAGAAGAAACGAGGCCTGGCTGTGGAGCAACTGAACCAGGTGACTGTCCCAAGCTGGACTCCCTGGTGACCCAGCAGCTGCAAAGCAAGAAAGAGTGTGGAATCCTTGCTGACCCCGAGGGGCCCTTCCGGGAGTGCCACAGCAAGCTGGACCCCCAGGGTGCCGTGCGCGACTGTGTCTATGACCACTGCCTGCTGCCAGGCCAGTCTGGGCCACTGTGTGACGCGTTGGCCACCTATGCTGCGGCATGCCAGGCTGCTGGAGCCACAGTGCACCCCTGGAGGAGTGAGGAACTTTGCCGTGAGTATCGCAAGTGGCAACTGGGGGACTCAGCCTTATATATATATTCATTAATGTATGAATATCATTAATTCATTTAATTCTTTTTTTTTTTTTTGAGACAGAGTTTCACTCTTTTCACTCTTGCTGCCCAGGCTGGAGTGCAATGATGCCATCTCCGCTCACTGCAACCTCTGCCTCCCGGGTTCAAGCAATTCTCCTGCCTCAGCCTCCCAAGTAGCTGGGATTATAGGCTCACACCACCAGTATAGGCCCAGCTAATTTTGTATTTTTTTAGTAGAGATGGAGTTCGAGATTGGTCAGGCTGGTCTCAAACTCCTGACCTCAGGTGATCCACCCACCTCAGCCTCCCAAAGTGGGATTACAGGCGTGAGCCACCTCGCCCAGGCCATTTAATCCTTACAACAGCCCTATGAGGTAGGGATTGTTGCCCAGTCTGGTCTCCAACTCCTGGGCTCAATCCACCCTCTCACCTCAGCTTCCCAAGTGCTAGGAAGTGAGCTATGATCATAGCTTTCGATGTAGGTTTTGTGTTATACCTAACTTAACAGATGAAGAAATTGAGGTTCAGAAAGGTTCAGTTATAACCCTGGGATCATGATAGCTAGACAGTCACAGATGGCGGGCATGCAGTTGGTGTTTGAAAATGGCAGTACACGTGGTGGCCCAGGATCTGATTCCCATGTAACAGCTGTCATTGAGATATGAGCAGCAGTATGGTCGTTAGGAGTCTCGTCCCCTGTCTGGTTCTTTTTGGTCTCCATCTATCCTACTTCACTATTTACATCTGCCTGACCCCTTGGGCAGTCCATTTGAGAGCCTTGTCTCAGTGGAGGCTGCATGAATGGTCTTCCAATGTTTTTGCTTGCCTAGAAAAGAAGTTTGAAAGGCCATGCATACTCTCACCTGATTTTTTTTTTCTTTTTGAGATGGAGTTTTGCTCTTGTTACCCACGCTGGAGTGCAGTGGCACGATCTCAGCTCGCTGCAACCTCTGCCTCCTGGGTTCAAGCAATTCTCCTGCCTCAGCCTCCTGAGTAGCTGAGATTACAGGCATATACCACCATGCCCAGCTAATTTTGTATTTTTAGTAGAGATAGGGTTCCTCCATGTTGATCAGGCTGGTCTCGAACTCCTGATGTCATGATCCACCCACCTCAGCCTCCCAAAGTGCTCCATCTGATTTTCTTTTAAGATGGGATCTTGCCCTGTTGCCCAGGCTGGAATGCAGTGGTGCAATCATAGCTTACTGCAGCCTGGAACTCCTGAGCTCAAGTGATCCTCCTGCCTCAGCCTCCTGAGAAGCACCAACCCCAGCTAATTTTTTAAATATTTTTTATAGAGACAGGGTTTTGATTTTTTGCCTAGGCTGGGCTCGAACTCTTGGGCTCAAGCAATCCTCCTGCCTCGGCCTCTCAAAGTACTGGGATTACAGGCACGAGCAACTGTACCAGGTTCTTCTCACCTGATTTTTTTGTTTGTTTGTTTCACCTGATTTTTAATTTTTAAAAATTATTATTGAAATATACAGATATTCAAAAATATGTACCTATCATAAGCTAACAGCTTGATCAGTTTTTACCAAGAGAACAAATCTGTGTGAACAGTCCCAAATTAAAAAAAACATCCAGGCCCCCAACCCTAAGAGGTAACCAGTATTCTGGCTTCTAAAGTTTTGAAATTTTGGAATTAATGGAAGCATACACATCTAGTTTTTTACCTGAAATAATCACAAAACTTGTAATTTCTAACAAATGGTAACTTTTGACTTTTAAGAACTTTTCTTTTTGGGATGAAGTCTTGCCCTGTCGTTCAGGCTGGAGTGCAGTGGTGCAATCTCAGCTTAGTGCAACCTCCACCTCCACCTCCCGGGCTCAAGTCATTCTCCTGACTCAGCCTCCCGAGTAGCTGGGATTACAGGCACCCGCCACCCCACCTGGCTAAGTTTTTTGTATTTTTAGTAGAGAAGGGGTTTCACCTTGTTGGCCAGGCTGGTTTAGACCGCAAGTGGTCCACCCACCTCAGCCTCCCAAATTGCTGGGATTATAGGCATGAGCCACCACGCCTGACCAAGTATTTATTCTTTCTCATGATGCTAGGGTCTGCTGAGGTGTTCTTCCCAGCCTGGGCCAGCTTGGTTGATGTCTGCAGTCTGCTAGAGGCTCAGCTGAGGCTGGGTAAATCTAGGGTGGTTTTACACATCTGGCAGTTGTCCAGCTGGTTGGTTTTGGGGACCCTCAGCTGGGACTTGTTGTCTCTGCTCCACTTGGTCTCATCTTCCAGTGGGTGAACCCAGGCTTCTTCCCAAGGTGCTCTCAAGATTCTTAAGAGCAGCAAAAGCACACAAGCCCCAGTGTGCAAGCACTTTCCAAGGCTCCGCTTGGCATCATGGTTGCCAGTGTTCCATTGGCCAAAGCAAGTACCATGGTTGTGCCCAGAGTCAAGACGTGACCATTGGCAGCCTGTGTCGGAATCCCCATCACATTTCTCTGCCACAAACATACACATATATGACTAAGATTTCAGAATGTTTATAATCCTAGCTACTCAGGAGGCTGAGGTGGGAGGATCCCTAGAGGCTGGGAGTTAGATACCAGCCTGGGCAACATAGCAAGAGCCTATTTCTGATAAACAGTGCAGGCTGAGTGTGGTGGCTCACGCCTGTAATCCCAGCGCTTTGGGAGGGTGAGGTAGGGGGATCATCAGAGGCCAGTAGTTTGAGACCAGCCTGGCCAACATGGCAAAACTTCATCTATACTGAAAATTAGCCGGGTGTGGTGGCGGGTACCTGTATTCCCAGCTACTTGGGAGGGTGAAGCAGAAGAATCGCTTGAACCTGGGAGGTGGAGGTTGCAGTGAGCCGAGATCGTGCCACTGCACTTCAGCCTGGGTGACAGAGTAAGACTCTGTCTCAAAAAATTAAATAAATAAATAAAAAATGCAATCCCCACCCACCCCAAATCCTAACACAAAGTTGCCCTGGGGTGTGAAACCTCCTGGGACAAAACAGACTTCTTACAAAAGATATAAGAAGTGTTAGAAATTCCTGAGACTGTAAGACCCTAAGTGGCTCTAGAAGCAAACCAAATACACATAGTGCATTGGATTATCTACCTTCATGCTTTTACTCTGTCAGAATTTCTTTCTTTAGTTCCTCCCAACATAGTATTACAAAAATTGTGAAATACACAAAAAAGTTGAAGGAATTTTATATATGTATATATATATATTTTAAGGCTAGTCAACTGAAGCAGTGGGAGTGGAGAAGGAAAAAAGAAATCTGTAACTGGTTGTGATCAATTAGTTGTAAACACCACTGCACTCGGACCAGCCAAGTTGAAGGAATTTTACAGGGAAGACCCACAAACCCATCTCCTGGACTCTACACTCAATTCTTTTTTTTTAGTAGAAACGGGTTTCATCACGTTGGCCAGGCTGGTCTCTAACTCCTGACCTCAAGTGATCCTCCCGCCTCATCTTCGCAAAGTGTTGGGATTACGGATATGAGCCACCGAGCTGGGCCTCTACACTGTAATTCTTATTCACTCACTTGCTTTATCACATATCTATTCCTCCATCCAGCTTTTCCTTTTGTTTATGTTATTTATTTATTTATTGGAAAAGACAGGTCATTTATGCTGCAGAATTTCCAACTTTCGGGATCTGGCTAGTTGCTTCTTTGGAGTGTTACTGAACTTGTCTCTAAGTCCCCATGATTCTCCTGTAAGCTGGATGTTAGCTTCAGAACGGCACCACCCAGCAGAACTTCAATGATGACAGCACCATATCTGAGCTATTGAAATACATACCAGGTCACCACAGGTCACATGTGGCTGCTGAGCACTTGAAATGAGGCTGTTTTGACTGAGGAACTAAGTCTTCCATTTTGTTTCATTTTAATTAACTTATATCTAAATGGTCACAAGTGGCTAGTGGCTAGTGTATTAGACAGCACAGATACAGGTTTAACATGGTTCAGTTTTAGGCACTTAGATATGCTTTTTTTTTTTTTTGAGACAGATTCTCGCTCTGTCACTAAGCTGATGTGCAGTGGCATGATCTCAGCTCACTGCAACCTCTGCCTCCCAGGTTCAAGCGATTCTCCTATTTCAGCCCTGCTAGTAGCTGGGATTACAGGCATCTGCCACCATATCTGGCTAATTTTTGTATCTTTAGTAGGGACAGGGTTTCACTGTGTTGGCCAGGCTGGTCTGGAGCCACTGCACCTGGCTAGATTTGCTTTTTATAGACTGGAGTGACTGGAGTTTGGGGAGGGGAGCAGGGAGGTTTTTTTTTTTTTTTTCAGCACTTGCTAAATATTTTAATTTAATTACTGCTATAGAAGGAAGAAGCTAAAAGTATCGCATTCACAAATATACTGCACAAATTATACACACACACACACACAAATATATGCATATGCATGTTTAAAATATATACCACATATCAACAACCTATATCCAACTTGAATAAGGTCATTAAAGACATAATAGAAGGCCGGGCATGGTGGCTCATTCCTGTAATCCCAGCACTTTGAGAGGCTGAGGCAGTGGGACTGCTTGAGCCTAGGAGTTTGAGGCCAGCCTGGGCAACACAATGAGATCCCATCTCTACAAAAATTTTAAAAATTAGCCGGATGTGGTGGTGCATACCTGTAGTCCCAGCTGCTCAGGAGGCTGAGGTGGGAGAATTGCTCGAGTCCAGGAGGTCAAAACCATGCTGCTCCAGCCTGAGTAACAGAGCAAACCCTATTTCAAAAAAAAAAAGCATAATAGATAACTTCAAATCACAGTCAAATTGGGAGAATCATAATTATGAGGATGAGATTAACTGTGATGTAATATGTTCCCAAGCTCCCTGCAATGGGACCGCTTGTGTGTGTGTTTGAGCATGTGTGTGTGTGCATACGTATGTGTTGGGGGGGGTCACCGGTGTCCCCTGGGAGCAGGAATTCTTGATCTTGATGTCCCTTCTCCTTGCAGCACTGAGCTGCCCACCCCACAGCCACTACGAGGCATGTTCCTATGGCTGCCCGCTGTCCTGTGGAGACCTCCCAGTGCCCGGGGGCTGTGGCTCTGAATGCCATGAGGGCTGCGTGTGTGATGAAGGCTTTGTGCTCAGTGGTGAGTCCTGCGTGCCCCTGGCCTCCTGTGGCTGCGTCCACCAGGGCACCTACTACCCGCCAGGCCAGACCTTCTACCCGGGCCCCGGCTGTGATTCCCTTTGCCACTGCCAGGAGGGCGGCCTGATGTCCTGTGAGCCCTCCACCTGCGGCCCACATGAGGCCTGCCAGCCGTCTGGTGGCAGCTTGGGCTGTGTGGCTGTGGGCTCTGCCACCTGCCAGGCATTGGGAGACCCCCACTACACCACCTTCGACGGCCGCCGCTTCGACTTCATGGGCACCTGCGTGTATGTGCTGGCTCAGACCTGCGGCACCACCCGGCCTGGGCTGCACTCGTTTGCTGTCCTGCAGGAGAACGTGGCCTGGGGTAACGGGCAAGTCAGTGTGACCAGGGTGATCACGGTCCAGGTGGGAAACTTCACCCTGCGGCTGGAGCAGAGACAGTGGAAGGTCACGGTGAGAGCAGATGGGGAGCAGGGGTGAGGGGCCTGTGGCTGGGTGGGTGGGGCACGGGGAGCACTCAGCCCAGGAGTTGGGGGCACAGAGATGAGAGTGCATGTGGGAAGCCTGGGATCCCTGAGGACAGAAGATGCCAATCAGAGCCCAGAGTGGGAAGCCAAGGAGGGAAGTGTCATCAGGGACTTGGGACCTGCTCCCCCATCTCTCTGTTCCTCAGTCTCCACCCTCCCTTTAAGGTGTCAGCAAGGTTGCACCCCCTCCAAAGGCACCAGTGAGGGGATCTCCCTTTCCCTTTCCAGCTCTGGAGGCTCCAGGTTCTCTGTGGTTGTGACAACATCATTCTTTTGTTTTTGAGATGGAGTCTCGCTCTGTCACCAGGCTGGAGTGCAGTGGCGTAATCTCGGCTCACTGCAACCTCTGCCTCCTGGGTTCAAGCGATTCTTCTGCCCCAGCCTCCCCAGTAGCTGGGATTACAGGAGCCTGCCCCCAGGCCCGGCTAATTTTGGAATTTTTAGTAGAGACAGGGTTTCACCATGTTGGCCAGGATGATCTCAATCTTTTGACCTCGTGATCTGCCTGCCTCAGCCTCCCAAAGTGCTAGGATTGCAGGCATAAGTCACCACACACCGGCCTGTGACAACAGCATTCTAATCCCTGCCTTCATTTTCACATGGCCCTTTATGTGTGTCTGCTTGTCTTTTTCTTTCTGGCTCTTACAAGGATACTTGTCATTGGATTTAGGACCCACCTTAATCGGGGATAATCTCATATTGAGATGATTTCCTGATTACAGCTGCAAAGAACTTTATTCCAAGTAAGCTTACGTTATAGGATTCTGGGTGAATATGACTTCTGGGGACCACCATTCAATCCACTATAAGACCCTGTTATTACACCCATTTTACAAATATGGAAACTGAGGGCCCTAAGGGGCCTCACCTCTTTAGGGGAGGTCACACAGATCTTCAGCATCAGGCATGGGCTTGAACTAGAGTCTGACCCCCACTCAAAGTTCACTTTCTGAAGCACGGCCTGCCTCTCCCAGGTGAACGGCGTGGACCTGAAGCTGCCCGTGGTGCTGGCCGATGGCCAGATCCGTGCCTACCAGCATGGTTCTGATGTTGTGATTGAGACCCACTTCGGCCTGCGTGTGGTCTACAACCTTGAGTACTATGTGCGGGTCACCATCCCTGGAAACTACTACGAGCAGATGTGTGGCCTGTGCGGGGACTACAACGGCGACCCCAAGGATGACTTCAGGAAGCCCAATGGCTCGCAGGCAGGCAACGCCAAGGAGTTCGGCAACTCCTGGGAGGAGGCCGTGCCTGGTTCTCCCTGCCTGCCGCCGCCCACCTGCCAGCCGGGGAACGAGGGCTGCAACTCTGACGGCCAGTGTCCTTCCGAGCTGGAGGACGAGTATCAGAAGAAGGAGTTCTGTGGGCTCCTCACCAGCGCCGCAGGGCCGCTGGCCTCCTGCCACAAGCTGGTGGATCCCCAGGGTCCCTTGCAAGACTGTGTCTTTGATTTGTGCCTGGGTGGTGGGAACCTGAGCATTCTCTGCGGCAACATCCATGCCTATGTGAGCGCTTGCCAGGCGGCTGGAGGCCACGTGGAGTCCTGGAGGACCGAAACTTTCTGTCGTGAGTGAGGGAGAGACGGAGGGGCAAGGAGGGGAGAGGTGGAGGCACAGAAGGGGTAGACCCTGGGCCTTGCGGCGCCTCCCTCCCCAGGGCTCTGATCGGCACCCTCTCCTTACAGCCATGAAGTGCCCCTCGAACAGTCACTATGAGCTCTGCGCGGACACCTGCTCCCTGGGCTGCTCGGCTCTCAGTGCCCCTCCACAGTGCCCGGATGGATGTGCCGAGGGCTGCCAGTGTGACTCTGGCTTCCTCTATGACGGCCAAGCCTGTGTGCCCATTGAGCAATGTGGCTGCTACCACAATGGTGTCTACTACGAGGTAGGAACCTAGTCTTCGGGGCCAGAACGTGGGGCCTCACCCCTCCCACTGCCCATCAGCCCCACAGCCTGTCTACTTGGGGGCTTATGTATTTCTTTTAGAGGCAGGGTCTCACTCTGTCACCCAGGCTAGAGTGCAGTGGTACCATCATAGCTCACTGCAACGCCACATTCCTTGGCTCAAGCAATCCTTTCACTTCACTTCCCAAGTATCTGGGAATAACCACCATGCCCAGCGAATTTTTAATTTTTTTGTTGAGGCAGAGATGGGGGGCATCTCACTATGTTGCTCAGGCTGGTCTTGAACTCCAGGCCTCCAGCCATCCTCCCGTCATGGCTTCCCAAAGTGCTGGGATTACTGGCATGAGCCACCCTGCCTGGCCCACTCAGCCTCTTTTACTTATTTATTTATTTTTTAAGACATAGTCTCGCTCTGTCTCCCAGGCTGGAGTGCAACCTCCACCTCCCGGGTACAAGCTTCCTGCAACCTCCGCCTCCCGGGTACAAGCTCCGTACAACCTCAGCCTCCCAGGTTCACACAATTCTCCTGCTTCAGCCTTTCGAGTAGCTGAGACTACTGCTGCGTGCTTCCACACCCAAATAAATTTTTGTATTATTGGTAGAGATGGGGTTTTACCATGTTGGTCTGGCTGGTGTCGAACTCCTGACTTCAAGAGATCCTCCCGCCTTGGCCTCCCTAAGTGCTGGGATTACAGGCATGAGCCACCACGGCTGGTCTACTTGGCCTCTTCAGCCTCTCTTCCATCTACCCCTTTCCCCCTCGCCATGGCCCTACCTTGGTCCAACTTGTCCTCTTCCACCTGGGTCCCTCCCAGCTCCTACCTTTGCTCCCTCTGGTCCGCCCTCCACGTGGCAGTGGTAAAGTGATGAAGTAACTTGCCCAGAGTCACACATTTTGGAAACTGCAGAAATAGGCTTCAAGCCCAGGCGATCTGCTCTGAGTTACTATGTCACACCGTTTCTCCGACAGCAGACATTCAGTGGATATTTTGAAATGAATGACTAAATGAATAGAAGTGAATGAACGAATGAATGAATGAATGATGGCCCCATCACAGTTGTCTGTGAAACTGTGCTTCAGTTTCACAGACAAGGAGCCATCCTGCTGAGAGCTGCTCCTCGTCTGTGATGTCTGCCAAACCCCTCTGTGCCCAGGACACCAGAGATGTGAGAGTCGGCTCCCACCCGTGGTGTCCCTGATGGCCGTGCCCTCTCTCCCCACAGCCGGAGCAGACAGTCCTCATTGACAGCTGTGAGCAGCAGTGCACCTGCCACGTGGGTAAAGGCATGGTGTGCCAGGAACACAGCTGCAAGCCGGGCCAGGTGTGCCAGCCCTCCGGAGGCATCCTGAGCTGTGTGACCAAAGGTGCTGGGCTGGGGCTGGGATTGGGGCTGCTGGGACTAGGGATGAAGTACGGGGACTCTGGGGCTGAGGGTGGCGTGATTGGGATGCTCCTGGCGGGAGGTGTTCAGGACTAAGGATTGAGGTTGCAGACCTGGGGACCCCTGGGCTGGGATTCACAGGGCCAGGGCCACCGACTCTGGGAGGCAGAGACCTATAGAGGAAATCCAGGCTGAGACTACCTCTCAGGGGACCCTGAGAGGTAGGTTTCTCAGGATGGATGTCAGAGACCCTTGGTATAAGGCAGGGACAGGCACGTCTTTGATCTAAAGGGCTACATAGTAAATGTTTAAGCTTGCAGGCTGTACAGTCTTGGTCCCAGCTACTCACCCTGCCATTGTGGCATGAAAGCAGCCATAGACTATGAAGTGAAGAGGCGAGGGTCCTATAAGACTTTAGAATACCAGAACAGGGCCGGGCACGGTGGCTCATGCCTGTAATCCCAGCACTTTGGGAGGTCCAGGTGGATGAATCACCTGAGGTTGGGAGTTCGAGACCAGCCTGACCAACATGAAGAAATCCCATCTCTACTAAAAATAAAAAATTAGCCAGGCGTGGTGGTGCAAGCCTGTAATCCCCGCTACTTGGGAGGCTGAGGTGGGAGAATCACTTGAGCCTGGGAGGCGGAAGCTGCAGTGAGCCGAGAATGCGCCACTGCACTCCAGCCTGGGCAACAAGAGTGAGACTCCATCTAAAACAAAAGAAAACAAAACAGCCAACTACAGGACCTGTATAGATATGAGGACTCTGCAATCTGGTCCTGGCTGTGGTAACACTCAGATCCCTGGCACAGTGTGGGGTAGATGTGGAGGGAGCAGCTGTCCTTTTCAATGGACAGCTTTCAAGGTCCCCATCTTCTGTCCCCAGACCCGTGCCACGGTGTGACATGCCGGCCACAGGAGACATGCAAGGAGCAGGGCGGCCAGGGCGTGTGCGTGCCCAACTATGAGGCCACGTGCTTGCTGTGGGGCGACCCACACTACCACTCCTTCGACGGCCGCAGGTTCGACTTCCAGGGCACCTGTACCTACGTGCTGGCAGCAGCTGGCTGCCCGGGGGTCAGCACCCAGGGCCTGACACCCTTCACCATCACCACCAAGAACGAGAACCGGGGCAATCCTGCTGTGTCCTACGTGAGACTCGTCACTGTGGCTGCGCTTGGCACCAACGTCTCTATCCACAAGGACGAGATCGGCAAAGTCCGGGTATGTGTGGCAGGACGGTCCCCTGAGGTCCCCGGGAGGGCAGGAGTTAGGGGACCACCACAGTTAGGGGCTCGAGGCTCTTTGTCTTCAGAGGGCCTGGGCCTGAAACAAAATGTCAATAAGAACAACAATCATTACCGCAAAAACATCACCAAAATATCACCCTGTGACTGGGAATTAAAGGAGCCTGGCCCCTTGCTAAGGGCTTTCAGCCAGGGCCTCAGCAACTGGCTTTTTAATAGACTTGGGCTTGAATCCAGCCTCTCCTTCTTCAGAGCTGTGTGATGTTGGGCAGTTCACTTGGGAGGCCTCAGTTTCCTCGTCTGTGAAGTGGGCATCGTAGCAGGGCCCGCCCCACAGTAAGGTGGTGCACCTCACATGCTAAGCTCAGGGTCTAGCTCAGGAGAACACTCCTTTGAGTGTCTGCAAGGGAACAAGGGAGAGGCCCAGAGACCAGGACGTGAAGAGAAATACAGGGAGATCCTCAGGAATCTAGCCCAGAACACTTGTTAGAGTGTCAGTGAGGGAACAATTGAGGCCCAGAGACCAGGACTCAGAGAGAAATACACAGAAATAGGGCTGGGCACGGTGGCTCACACCTGTAATCCCAGTACTCTGGGAGGCTGAGGTGGGTGTATCACCTGAGGTCAGGAGTTCCAGACCAGCCTGGCCAACATAGTGAAACCCTGTCTCTACTAAAGATACAAAAACTAGCTGGGTGTGGTGGTGCTCTGCAATCCCAGCTACTCAGGAAGCTGAGGCAGGAGAATCACTTGAACCCGGGAGGCAGAGGTTGCAAGAGCCGAGACTGCCACACTGCACAGTCTGGGTGACAGAGCGAGACTCCATCTCAAAAAAAAAAAAAAAAAAAAAAAAAAAGACAGAGTAATACAGGGAGATCGGGGGAGAAAGATGGGCTATCCTTTCTGCCAGGGAACTGGTGATGTAGCTTAATGGCAGCTCAGGGGAGAATGAGCGACAGAACAGAGTAGGCACTGGGCAAATGACGGTGAGTAAAAAAGAGACACACAGAGTGAGGGAGGGAGGCAGGAAGGGAAGAGAAGGGAGAGACAGACAGAGACAGAGAAACAGACAGAGAGAGAGAGGGACAGAAGACCCAGAGATATAGGCTTAGGTGAAGAGAGAAGGCGAGAGACACAGAGAGACAGAGACAGGGGAGGAAGAGAGACATGAAGGGAGATCTAGAAAAAGCAAAGTGAGGTTTCATTCCCCAAGATGCGGGCTAGAATAAATGTCCACACGGTGTCAGATGACAGTCCACCAGTCGGAGGAAGACTGGCCTCTCCCAGCCCCTGGTAGGATGAGAGAGAGGGAGGCAGGGGGCCAGAGCTGGGGCCTCCCCCCCGGAGTGAGCCGTTTGCCTCCTTCCCTGCTCCCCGCAGGTGAATGGTGTGCTGACAGCGTTGCCTGTCTCCGTGGCTGACGGGCGCATTTCAGTGACCCACGGTGCATCCAAGGCGTTGCTGGTGGCCGACTTTGGGCTGCAAGTCAGCTATGACTGGAAATGGCGGGTAGAAGTGACACTGCCCAGCAGCTATCATGGCGCGGTGTGCGGGCTCTGCGGTAACATGGACCGCAACCGCAACAACGACCAGGTCTTCCCCAATGGCACCCTGGCTCCCTCCATACCCGTCTGGGGCGGCAGCTGGCGAGCCCCAGGCTGGGACCCGCTGTGTTGGGACGAATGTCAGGGGTCCTGCCCAACGTGCCGTGAGGACAAGCTGGAGCTGTACAAGGGCCCTGGCTTCTGCGGACCCCTGGTCCCTGACACAGGGGGCCCCTTCACCACCTGCCACGCTCATGTGCCACCTGAGAGCTTCTTCGAGGGCTGTGTTCTGGACGTCTGCATGGGCGGCGGGGCCCACGACGTTCTCTGCCAGGCGCTGACTTCCTATGCGGCCGCCTGCCAGGCCGCTGGGATTGTCATTGAAGACTGGCGGGCACAGGTTGGCTGTGGTGAGTGTTGGGGAGCAGAGGTGGGGATGGAGGCGGGGTCCTGCCTCTGGGGGCCTGGTTTGCTTTCACTCTGGTCCTTCTGAGTCTGTGTTTGCATCTCTCCCTGTTTGTCTCTGTCTCTCGGTGCTGTCTCTGTGCCTCTCTTCGCTTGTTTCTATCTGTCTGTTTCTCATTCTGTCTCTCCGTGTCTCCCTCAGTTTCTGCTCGGGTCTCCTGGTCTCTCTCTCGTTTCTTGGTGTGTCCTTCACTGTCTCTCTGTGTCTCCTGCTCTGTCTCCCATTTCTGTCTGCTCCCTTGTGTCTCTCTCTGTCTCCTCCCACTGTGTCCTGGGACCCCTAACACCCTTCTCTCTGTTTCTCTTCTTCCTGCTCCTTCATCTGCCCACAGCGATCACCTGCCCAGAAAACAGCCACTACGAGTTCTGTGGCCCACCCTGCCCGGCCAGCTGCCCGTCCCCTGCGCCCCCCACCACCCCAGCCGTATGCCAGGGCCCCTGTGTGGAGGGCTGCCAGTGCAACACAGGGTTCGTGCTAAGTGCTGACCGCTGTGTTCCCCTAAGCAACGGCTGCGGCTGCTGGGCCAACGGCACCTACCACGAGGCGGGCACTGAGTTTTGGGCTGATGGCACCTGCTCCCAGAGGTGCCGCTGCGGGCCTGGGGGCGGCTCACTGGTCTGCACGCCTGCCAGCTGCGGGCTGGGTGAAGTGTGTGCCCTCCTGCCATCCGGCCAGCACGGCTGCCAGCCCGTCAGCACAGCTGAGTGCCAGGCCTGGGGTGACCCCCATTACGTCACTCTGGATGGGCACCGATTCGATTTCCAAGGCACGTGCGAGTACCTGCTGAGTGCACCCTGCCATGCACTGCCCACGGGGGCTGAGAACTTCACTGTCACTGTAACCAACGAGCACCGGGGCAGCCAGGCTGTCAGCTACACCCGCAGCGTCACCCTGCACATCTACAACCACAGCCTGACACTGAGTGCCCGCTGGCCCCGGCAGCTACAGGTGAGGAGGGCTGTGGGCCAGGCAGGAGCAGGTGCCAGCTCTGGGGCTGCCTGAGATGGTAAGGGGTTCCCCATTCTCCTGAGCACCTTTCACAGCTTGGCGGGGGCATGATGGAAGGGTTCAGAGTATAGGCCAAGCAGCCCAATGGCCTGGCACAGTGGCTTCCTCCTCTCTGAGCCTAGTGTATTCCTCTGTAAAATGGTCTAAGAAAAGTGCCTGTTTTAGAGAAGCATGAGGAGTCAGTCACGTGTGCCTACAGAGGCTTTTGTTTTGTTTTATTTTAAGTTTTTGAGATGGAGTCTTACCCTGTCGTCCAGGCTGGTGTGCAATGGCGCAATCTCGCTGGCTCACTGCAGCCTCTGCCTCCCAGGTTCAAGCAGTTGTCCTGTCTCACCTCCGGAGTAGCTGGGATTCCAGGCGTGTGCCACCAAGCCCGGCTAATTTTTTGTATTTTTAGTAGAGACGGGGTTTCACTGTTTTTGCCAGACCGGTCTCGAACTCTTGACCTCGTGATCCACCTGCCTCGGCCTCCCAAAGTGCTGGGATTACACCGTGAACCATCGCGCCGGCGCTTTTCTTCCTTTCTGTTTTCCTTAGCCTTACTCTGTCGTCCAGGCTGGAGTGCAGTGACAGGATCAGGGCTCACTGCAGCCTGGAACTCCTGGGCTCAAGTGATCCTCGCCTTGGCCTTGGCCTCCCGAGTGGCTGGGCAGGACTAACGGCAAACGCCACTACGCTGGCTAATTGTTAATTTTTTTTGTAGAGTTGAGGGTCTCACTATGTTGCCCAGGCCAGTCCAAACTGACCTCAGGCGATCCTTCCAAGTCGGCCTCCCAAAGTGCTGGGATTGCAGGCTGTGCCACCAGGCCCGGCCTAAAGATGCTTCTTATTATTTTAAGAGGGGAGGTGACATGCCCAGGGTCCCACAGCTAGCACGTGGTGGGACCAGGATTCAAACCTGTGTTCGGAGTCCGCTCATCGCACCCCCAATCCCTGCCCGCAGGTGGACGGCGAGTTCGTGGCGCTGCCCCTCCAGCTGGACTCGCTCCTGCAGGCACACCTGAGCGGCGCCGACGTGGTGGTGACCACGACCTCAGGGCTCACTCTGGCTTTCGACGGGAACAGCTTCGTGCGCCTGCGCGTGCCGGCAGCGTACGCGGGCTCCCTCTGTGGCCTATGCGGGAACTACAACCAGAACCCCGCAGACGACCTGCAGGCGGTGGGCGGGAACCCGGCCGAGTGGCAGGTGGGCGGCGCCCTGGGCTGCGGGGACTGTGTGTCAGGGCCTTGCCCGCAGCCTTGCACGGCGGAGCAGCAGGAGGCCTTCGGCGGCCCGGACGCCTGCGGCGTGATCTCGGCCACCGACGGCCCGCTGGCGCCCTGCCACGGCCTCGTGCCGCCCGCGCAATACTTCCAGGGCTGCTTGCTGGACGCCTGCCAAGCTCAGGGCCATCCTGGAGGCCTCTGTCCTGCAGTGGCCACCTACGTGGCAGCCTGTCAGGCCGCTGGGGCCCAGCTCGGCGAGTGGAGGCAGCCGGACTTCTGTCGTGAGTACTGATCCATGCATGGTCCACGTAGCAGGGTCTCTTCCTGCCCTTCCCGAGACTCTAAGACAGCAGCCCCTTCCTCCTCCATGGGCTCAGGGGCCACTGTCCTTCCTCTGAGCTAGGTATGTCCTGTCAGGAAACACCTTGACACACATACACTGAAATGCATCAGGTCAGGAACTGCAGGGAGAGATCATTCAGAAGCACCTAGTCAGAGTCCAGGGACCATGGCTCACGCCTGTTATCCCAGCAGTTTGGGAGGCCGAGGCAGGCAGATCACCTGAGGTCAAGAGTTCGAGACCAGCCTGGCCAACATGGTGAAACCCTGTCTCTACTAAAAATACAAAAATTAGCCAGGTGTGGTGGTGCTCCTGTAATCCCAGCTACTCAGGAGGCTGAGACAAGAAAATATCTTGAACCTGGGAGATGGAGGTTGCAATGAGCTGGGATCGCACCACTGTACTCCAGCCTGAGCGACAGAGTGAGACTGTATCTCAAAAAAAAAAAAGAAAGAAAGAAAGAAAGACAAAGAAAGAGGGGTGGAAGGAGGGAGGGAGGGAATGAAAGAAGGAGAGAGAGAGAGAGAAAGAGAAAGAAAGAGAAAGATCTAGTCAGAAACCCTGAGTCCACAATACTCTTGGGGATTACTGATTTATGTTCCTGGGGAGGGAGGGAAAGGAAGGAAAAAAGGAAAGAAGAAGGAAGGAAGGAATGAAGGAAGGAAGGAAGGGAGGAAGGAGGAGAGGGAGAGAGGGAGGAAGACCTAGTCAGAAACTCCGGGTCCAGGACACTCCTGGGATTCGTCATCCATGCTCTCGGATATCCAAGGCATGTAGATTGGAATGGCTGACCCTGGTTACGTCACACAGCAAAGTACCCCTGGTTAGGAGGACCTAGTAAGTTGCAGCTGGTCAGAGGCCCCGGTCTGTTTCTCACACCGAAATACACCTAGTCACATAGACTTAGTCAAATACCTTCAGTGGTATCTGCTTAGATTTTACACTGAGGCTAAGTGATCACATACACTCAGAATCGGGACCCCGCCATAGCCCTGGGCAGATCCACACAGGTGCATAGTTAGATAGTCCTAGGTGGTTCCCTTCAGGCAGGTCTCCTGGTCACATGTATCCTGCCAACTTCACTCAGGCACACCCTGAGACAGACCATGTCAGAGGGACTCTGGGAGATGTTCCAGGTCAGATACCCACAGCTGGGTGCCTTCAGGCAGAGTTTTACCCTGAGGTACATGTGACCCCACACCCCAGTCACTTTCACACCCTGAGACCTCTGTTCTGATCTTGAATATCCTGATCAATATAAGTGATCTATTTCACCCTGGGTTACAGCCTAGGTTACATAGTGAGACCCCATCTCTACAAAAAATAATAATAAATTAGCTTGACGTGGAGGCTCGCACCTGTAGTCTCAGCTACTCAGGAGGCTGAGGCAAGAGGATCCCTTGAGCCCAGGAGGTGGAGGCTGCAGTGAGCCGTGATTTTGCCTCTGCACTCCAGCCTGGGTGAGATAGAGTGAGCCCCTGTCTCAAAAAAAAAAAAAAAAAAAAAACATCAGCCAAACAGAGTCATTTGATCTTTAGAAATATTTGGTCAGGTTAACACACAAGCTGGTCAGAGAGACTTGGGCATGTCCCCTCCCATTCCAGGTCTCACGCTGAGTCCCCCAGTGACATGTCCTGGATCACATGTGGATACCCAGAGACACCCAAGCTGACCCGAGCTTTTCCCACTCAGGGCCTCCCCAGACCCTGACTCGATCACCTACCTGGCTCATGCCCACCTTGTCCCCACAGCCTTCCAGTGCCCTGCAAACAGCCACTACGAGCTCTGCGGTGACTCCTGCCCCGTGAGCTGCCCGAGCCTCTCAGCACCCGAGGGTTGCGAGTCGGCCTGCCGTGAAGGCTGTGTCTGCGATGCCGGCTTTGTGCTCAGCGGTGACAGCTGCGTACCTGTGGGCCAGTGTGGCTGCCTCCACGATGGCCGCTACTACCCTCTGGGCCAGGCCTTCTACCCGGGCCCTGAGTGTGAGCGGCGCTGTGAGTGTGGGCCATGTGGCCATGTCACCTGCCAGGAGGGCATGGCCTGCGGGCCCTATGAGGAGTGCCGGTTAGAGGATGGTGTCCAGGCCTGTCATGCCACGGGCTGTGGCCGCTGCGTGGCCAGTGGGGGCATCCACTACATCACCCTCGATGGCCGTGTCTATGACCTGCATGGCTCCTGCTCCTATATCTTGGCCCAAGTCTGCCACCCGAAGGCTGGGGATGAGGACTTTTCCATTGTACTTGAGAAGAACACGGCTGGAGACCCCCAACGCCTGCTGGTTACTGTGGCTGGCCAGGTTGTGAGCCTAGCTTGGGGGCCGCAGGTGAGTGGCTGTGGGCCTGCCCTCAGGGTCTGAAGGCAATGCAGTGCGCCCTAAGGGGTTCTGAGGGAGGCGTGACCCCACCCTGTAGGTATGAGAGGGATATTCCTCCAACCTGGAAGCTCTGAGCCCTACCCTGGAAGGTCTGGTAACTAGTCTCACCCAGGGAGATTTTTTTTTTCTTTTTTGAGATGGAGTCTTGCTCTGTTGCCCAGGCTGGAGTGCTGTGGCATGGTCTTGGCTCACTACAACCTCTGCCTCCCAGGTTCCAGCGATTCTCCTGCCTCAGCCTCCCAAGTAGCTGGGATTAACAGACGCCTGCCACCATGCCCAGCTAATTTTTTGTATTATTAGTAAAGACAGGGTTTCACCATGTTGGCCAGGCTAGTCTTGAACTCCTGACTTCGTGATCCACCTGCCTCAGCCTCCAAAAGCACTAGGATTGCAGGCATCAGCCCCCATGTCCAGCCCACCCAGGGAGATTTTTGTTCTGCTTTGTGATAGGGTGTTGTTCTGTCACCCAGGCTGGAGCGTAGTGGAATGATCACCTCTCACTGCAGGCTTGACCTGCTGGGCACAAGCAATTGTCCCACCTCAGCCCCCCATGCCTCGCTAATTTGGTTTTGTTGGTAGAGATGTGGTCTTGTTGTGTTGGCCAGCCTGGTCTCCAACTCCTGGGCTCAAGTACTCCACCTGCCTGGGCCTCCCAACGTGCTGGGATTGCAGGTGTGAGTCACCACACCAGGCCTGGGCCCCAAGAAGTTTAAGAGAACATGACCTGACCTTAATGGGACTGAGGGAGATGCAGCTCTTCCCTGGGCGTGTGACAGGACAGCCTTGCCTGTGGTCCTGTGGGTTCCTGACCTACCTGACCCTTCCACACAGGTCACCGTGGATGGCGAGGCTGTGGCCCTTCCTGTGGCTGTGGGCCACGTGCGGGTGACCGCCGAGGGCCGAAACATGGTTCTGCAGACAACCAAGGGGCTGCGGCTTCTCTTTGATGGCGATGCCCACATCCTCATGTCCATCCCCAGCCCCTTCCGTGGACGGCTCTGTGGCCTCTGTGGGAACTTCAATGGCAACTGGAGTGATGACTTTGTCCTGCCCAGTGGCGCAGCAGCGTCCAGCGCGGAGACCTTCGGGGCTGCATGGCGGGCGCCTGGCTCTTCCCAGGGTTGTGGCGAGGGCTGCGGGTCCCAAGGCTGCCCCGTGTGCTTGGCGGAGGAGACCGCACCCTATGAGAGCAACGAGGCCTGTGGACAGCTGCGGAACCCCCAGGGCCCCTTTGCCGCCTGCCAGGCCGTGCTGAGTCCCTCTGAGTACTTCCGCCAATGTGTGTATGACCTGTGTGCCCAAAACGGTGACAAAGCCTTCCTGTGCCGCAGCCTGGCAGCCTATACAGCGGCCTGTCAGGCAGCCGGCGTGGCCGTGAAGCCCTGGAGGACAGACAGCTTCTGCCGTGAGTGTCCGTGGGTTCATCAGAGGACTCTAGACCAGGTGTAGGGGTCTCTCCTGGCCCATTCCTTCCGTCTGTATGTTACGAGTGGTTTCTCCCTATGAAGGCACTCCCTCCCCACCCACTCCCACCCCATGCCCACACACCTTGTCCCACGGCATAGCTCGCTAGCTTCCCTGCTACCCTCTGACTGTTCCTTCTCAGCCTCCTTTCCGGCCCACTCTCCTCCAACCTCAAATTCACTTCGTCCCTAGGGCTCTACCCTGGGCTCTCTGCAGTGACCTGAAAGGGAGAGCTGAGTGGGTTGGGAGGTCTGTGGCTCACCCAGACCCTCCTCTACCCTCTGACAAGACCGTATCCCCTCAGATCCCCCCAAGACACGGTCGCAGCCTATTAGACCACCCCCCACCCCCCGCAAACTAGGGCTGTACCTCTCATTCAAATTCCCAGGGCAGGGACATTCCCTGAGACTCTCAGGACAAAGCAATGGCCCTTCTGGCCCCAGGTCAGAGCCAGGTCTCCCCTGGGCAGGACCTGTACCCAGGGCCATCGTCCACGCCTGTGGCCTCCGATTTGTTCTCAGTGTTGACTGTGGACCAGGCCTGTCTGTCTCAAGCCCTGAACTCTCACCTGACTGTCAGCCAGTTATCCTGATTTCTGACTTCTGGCCTTCAGAACTGTGGGAGAATGAATTTCTCCTGTTTAAGCTACCGAGTCTGTGGCCATTGTTAGGGTATCCAGGACACCTTCTCCTGGCTGTCCTTAGAGTCCCTCTCACCTGCTGTGTTCCTAAATGAAATCAGCATTTCACCCCCAGTCAACCCTGGTGGGCATCGCAGAGCAGACACACCATCCACCAATGACTTATCCAGAGACCAGGGACTTACCGTGGCTATTTCCCTTGGGTCCGTACAGCCCCTGTCCCAACCGTGACCCCTCTGCCTGTGCCCCTCATACCAGCCCTGGTCCCTCTGCCTGTGCCCCCCATCCTGGTCCTGACCCCTCTGCCTGTCCCCCCCATCCTGGTC
>PVKV010015591.1:0-53355 GCA_004027835.1 Alouatta palliata
CAATGATGAGCAGACACTGGAATCTTTAGGCATTGCTAGGAGGATTGCAAAATGGTAGATCCAGTGTGGAAAAGAATATGACAATTTCTCAAAATATTAACAATGAAATAATCGTGTGATTCAGCCATCCCACTTTTAGGTATATACCCAAAAGAATTGAAAGCAGGATCTCAAAGAGGGATTTGTACCCCCATGTGCTTAGCAGCACCATTCACAATAGCTGAAGTGTGAAAGCAACTCAAGTGCCCAACAACAGATAAATGGATTAACAAAATGCGCTACATGCACACAATGGAATACTATTTAGTTTTAAAGGGAAGAAAATTCTGACACATGCTACAAACATGGATGAACCTCGAAAACATTATGGTGAGTAAAACAAGCCCATCACAAAAGGACAAATATCGTATGATTACACTCATATGAGGTGCCTAAAGTAGTCAAATTCTTAGAGACAGAAAGTAAAATGCTAGTTACCAGGGACTGGGAGGGAATGTTATGGAAAGTTTTTGTTCAGTGTGTACAGCGTTTCAGTCTGGGATGAAGTTCTAGAGATGGACAGTGGTGATGGTTGCACAATAACGTGACTCTAGTTAATGCCACTGAATTGTATCCTTAAACATGATTAAAAAGGTAAACTTTATGTTATATGTATTTTACCACAATAAAATTGTTTTAAAATTAAGTCTTTTAGCTTTCCTATTGAGGCTGAAATAACATGCATTTTTTTAAAAAGTGATTTTATATTTGCATCTTTTTCCATTTGTCCACATAAGCATTTCCTCAACAAAGGTCCTAAACTTGCCCTAGCCTAATTCACATCGCTGGTGGTTATTTAGCCATCAGTCCTCCCACCCATACCAACATAACACAATATATATGATTTGAGATTCCTTTATCTTATAATTCACTTACCAGATATGGGGAAAAGGCCTAATTCTCAAAATATATTCAGTGCTACTCCCTTGACTAGACACACTGCCTTTTCAAAGCTAGAGGTCATGTCACCTTTCTGAGTAAGGCAAACATTCAGTCATTGCTCTCTTTCACACTGACCCAATTTCTCTTGTTTGTGATGAGGATTCCCAACCAGCTGAAAGCATTAGCATGTGAGAGATGACCCAAGTTTTATGCAGAGTTCCTTTAGTAAAGAATCAGGGATGGCAAATCTACTTAGAGAATTCAAAGGAGATGGGCATTTGCTTGTTAAACCAGCCATTGTCAGCATCTGTTCTGGACAAAGCAATGACAGCCTTTAAGCTGTTGTGGGATGGGATTAAGTTTGCCTCATTTCCTATTATAGTTTAAAGTAATTCTGATGATACCTTAATTGATACAAATGTTCCCAACATTAAACATAGTGAACAATAAAGCAAGGGTGGGGGATAAGGGAATGGGGAGTGAGGAGGAAGCCACAGACATTGTTATTGTACCGTCATCATCATTATCCTCACCACATCTTCAAATCAGCAGGTGGAGATCCCAAAGTACATGCAGAGAAGCACAAGACTGGAAACAGACTTTGGATGAAGCAAGCCACTGCAATGATTCTGGGATGGTAAGTGCAAATGAAGCCATCCTTATTTTTATAATTGCATAATCCATGAAATAAATGCCTCCTATTGAATCACCATTTTAATAGATAAAGCCTCAATTGAATACCAATATATAAACATAGATTGAATCAAAAAAAAATTCAACATGTCTCCTCTACAGTAACACAGGGCTTGGCTGCATAATTGAATGTGGAATCTGCAGAGTCAGACCTGGAAGACGGTGAGCTGCTGTCTGGTTCAGGACTTCGTCAAAGAGGCCAAGTAGTGTTTCGAAATCCAGGAGTTTGCTAGAAACTCCTCCAAGCCACATGGGGAAGATGTCCTGGACCAAGCTGACCAAAGAGCTAGGGGCGAGATTTCAGAATGACTGGACAAGCTGAAGACAGATAGCTGCAGGGAGCAGCTGCTCAGGTGGAATGACTGAATCCTCACAGCAGAACACACTGGTTTTCACCTTCAGTCATCTTAAAAGCACTCTTGGTACCTGAAACAATAAGACTTAGGAAACCTTAATGCAAGGATGATAAAATACTATGACATTTTGTAGAAGGAGGGGGAGTGGGGCAGCCAAGCTGTGAACTCTTCCCTCCTGGGGATTCTGGAAGGAGACACCTTGGTTGATGATTTAGGTCTTCCCCAGCTGGGACCTGGAGGAGTTAAAGACTGGAACTTAATTCCTGTCTCTAAATTGTCTCATCATTTTCATCTAATGTACTGGAACACTTTGCAGAGTCTTTGGTCTTCTTAACAGCTTTAAGAAATGAGTAAATAGAATAAAATACTCTCATTTTCTAAAAGTCATTGAATTAAACAGGACAAAGCTTATACACACCAGGTGAATATATATATCTTTAAAAGGCTGACAATAAAATAATCACTGCTTTACACGATGGATGCTTACTCAGAGGGTAGTGATTCGCTTGCCCATCTCGTAAAGGGAATTTGCTGCAGACATAATTGGCCCACTACCAGTATAATCCATTATGCACTTGGTGGCAATCACATAGACTGCTGAGACTGGAGCAAGCTCACGAGTCCATTCGAGTGAGCACCATTTCTTTTCCTCCAATTCTCTCTCTGCTTGTTGACATTTTTGTTTTGTATTCAACGCTGTTGCTGTGAGTGCTTCCTCAACAGTGTGACCTTTCGTACATACAAAGTTGGCTAAAAAGGCTACTCCTTGACCCACAGTCATTTCTTCACTGTCTGGTAATGAGTCATCGGCTGGTGGCAATGGCCAGAAAATGAAGTTTGCTACAACTGAGGCTTGGGAACGCGGCCAGTGGGCCCAGGGACTCCTCTATTCAGCATCAGCTGGCACTCTTCTCACTGCTGCACTGAGTATGGCCACTCATGAGAACTACTCCCAGCCCGCCCCAGGAAACCCACACAACCCTTGGCTGGTAGTGTTGCGTCAATGGAAGAGCTCTTTAAAGAAACCTGTCCCCATTCCCTCATTTTTGTGAAGAATAAATGGGGACTCAGCCAGGGAAGCTGCCATGGCTGAGCTCACTCAAGTAGATATGACGAGTTTTTAAGTTGTTAGCAATAAGAAGATGGATATGAAGGGGACTAAAGAGGCTCAGCCATATCTTCTAATTGGATATGAGCTCTTTAGTCCCCTCCATATCATCTTCTTATCGTTAACAACACAAAGAATAGTCATCAATACTGAACAATGATAACCAGGCACTTCATGCATATTATTCCCAAACTTCACAGTTCTACAGTCAGGCATTATAATGCCCTCTCAGAGGTTGGTACACTGAGCCTCAGAAAACCTGAATGATTTGCCAAATAACACATCATTAATTCATACTTGAGTTTGGATACAAACCTAGGTCAGTTTGTATGCTCCTTCTCACCATGATCTCAGCAGTATATGGAACCATTCTAGACCCTACCACTCTCAGGCTCCAGAGAAGGACTCCCCAGCACCCATGCTAGCTGTGACTATCATATCCTCCCACAGCCCAGACAGGGTAACCTTCCAAGCATCTATCCCATTCTATACTGTGAGATATGTCTCTTAATATATTGCAAAGTTTTTCCTAATGTTTATTATAGATTTTTCATTGTAGTTTTGGAATGCATGCTTTATCATATCCTTAGATTATTTACTTAAACCATAGCTCTTATGTCAGTATACAGAATCCTAGAGAGAGATGTTTTCATATGGTTGAAAGGAATGGGGAGTGGAATCAACTTGTAGCATAATGGGAACTCATGTATACATCTCTCCTCAGCGGAAGACTGGCATCGCATATAGTAGTCACTATAGAATTTGGATGTTTCAGCTACTTGTCTGCACATGCCTAATACAGCAAAGCCAAATCCCAGGAATTTCAATGTCAGTGTGAACAAGTGGTCCATTCTCCAGAGCCAGTGCTGCCTTGCTCCCTTTCTTAGACTTCCTGGGAGATTCTAAATTTGCACTCTGGCATTGATCCTGATTTATTCTCTATTTTGACCTTAACACATTATATAAGCCCTCTGAGCCTCTGTTTCCTTGTATGTAAAGCAGGATAACAACAACCTGACAAGAATATTATAAGAACAAAAATTATATAAATGTCTTAATACAGGGCCTAACACTGAGTAGGCCCTCAAGAAATGATAGTCTTTCCTTCCCTTTTTCTCTGCCCCCTCTCCCCTGCAATTACCCTGACCATATCCCTGACTGACCTATCTCTTTTGATGCCCCTGCTGTCACCAAAGTGACATTCTGCATTCCCTCTGCCATTTGCCTACCTTTTCCCTGTGTATGATGAGAACTCAGGGAGGAAAATGGACTAATCATGGTTCATTGTCCTGGGAAACTTAGGTAAGATTAAGAGAAGAGTAACTGAGATGAGAGAAGCAAGGATTATTAGTGATGGAAAGAAAAATGTCTATATGGTAGAGGCTTTTACAGTTTGCTTTACCTGATTCTATTCTCATTTCATGTAGAGGAAAGTATGATTCCTCTTTTCTTACCCTGTGATTGCAGTGGGGTCATGTGAGCCATCCTGGACCGTGAGTTGTGGGCAATAGCGATGTGCATCATTTCCATCACAGAGCATTTAGTTGCTGGTGCAAGGTTCTTCAGCCCTGGTTTTGCCCCCTAAGGTGAACTCTGAAGTGTTATGTTGAGACAAGACATTATGAAATAGTATTGAGTGACCACATAAAGTGGAGCCCACAGTGACCGACAGTGGGTACATAATGTGAACATAAATAAACTTGTGTTATTTCAAAGTACTGAAAGTTTGAATGTGTACATTACCACAGAATAACGTATTGACCATAACAGTCCAAGCACTGGCTTTCACGCTGTATCAACACAGAATAACCTATAGAATAAAGCAGTCCAAGCTTTGGCTTTCATGCTGTGGCCCCTTGAAAAGGGGTGGGTTTTTGGCCCTAGTAAGCAAGATATTTTACAGATCTTTTGGAAAGGAGCACCCAGACTGGGAGACAGACAGATCTGTAAACTGTGAGTTTTAGTTCTGGCTCACCTACCAACCAAAAGGTTCTAAGACATATCATTTCTGTATTGTTCATGACTGTATCCCAAGTGTCTAGAATACATTGAATAAATGAATCAACATTTCCACATTCCAATTGTTGGAACAAGAAAACTAACTGAGGTTAGTCAAACCCTCTGAGTACCAACTTTTCTCATCTTTACAATAAGAGCTAGTATTTCCCAAAATAAGGAAAATATATCATCAAAGGTACTTGCTACTCAAAGATCCTTGCTACTCAAAGGGTAGTCCAAGAATCAGCAGCATCAATGTCACTGGGATTGTGCTGGAAATGCGTCCCATCCTAGTCCTACTAAATCTCATTATGCGTTTTTAACAAGATGATTTCTATGCACATTAGAGTTAGAGAAATATTGATTTGGATGATACTGGGGCTCCACATTAAGTGGCCTGTAATCACATAGTGGCAAGGTTAGCCCTTTTCCACTTATCATTCAGTCTTTTTGGTTACTTTATGGAGAAAGTCTCAGTTTGATGTCAATGCCTTTAACACCTCACTAACAGCTGCTAATTTCCCTTTTAACAAGGAGAAAGCAAGCCTTAGGTTCCTGGGCAGGCTAAAGTATTTTTCTTGACTATAATAGCATTGTTTTACTTTCATTGTGTTTGTTTAAATGGTTGCCTTGTTTTTATGACAACTGATATCCGTTTTCTATTTAAAGTAGTGATGAAAACTTCTTTAAAATAAATTCGTTTAGAAAAGTGAATGTATTTAAAGGAAAGAAATACATAATAAATGGGAAGAACTGTTTGCTTTAACGATTCCTTCCATGTCAAGGAACTCCATTGGTTTGACAATCCTGACCTGTGTCTTGTCTCCACAGTTTCACTGACTAGGCAACTTTATTTACTCTGCGTTGGGTAAGGGTGGGGAAAGTGCTATATTCAATTGTAAATTTAGGAATAAAATGAGCATGCTCAGGTCAGCATCCTCCTTCTTCCTTTTGAAATTTAAATACCTAAATTTACTCATAGATAACTTGCTTATAAATTTCCAGTCCAATTGGTAGGATCCTAGCAGCAGGTCATTTGTTTAATTGATCTTTACGGTGTGCCTATGATATGCTAGGTTCTGGTTGTGTGTCTTATTTTCTGTCTACCTGCTGCTCAAAGGTACTGCTCCCTTTGGAAAGCTTCAGACCAGCCTCTAGTCAGGCTATCACAGTGTCTGGTTTCTCAGCTTCTGATTCTGCTCAGAGGCAAGAGTCAGGGGCACTGATGAGCTTGAGGTCTTCTAGAAGAAAGCATCAGGTACTCATTTGCATGAATCATGAGACAAAAATGGAGAATCATTTTTAAGGCATCCGGCCAATCCCTCATGGCCTAACCACCACTGTTCCAGCAGGTCGGTCATGAGAGATTTTAGTGATTACCGTTTTCAAGACCCTGTTTTGGTAAAAGGCCCTAGATAAGAGTGCTCTGCTGCTTCCCTGGAGAGTGATCGCTTTTGCCTCTGGGCCCCAGATTTGGTTATGTTAGTTCTCTACCACTTAACTAAAGTGGTGCCCCCTTAGTCTTCATTATATTGCTCTGTTGTATTTCCATCATGATACTTATCTCCACTGCTTTGTTTACTTATGGTCTGAACCCCTGCTCTAGACTGTAAGCTCAAGGAGAGCAGGACGACTTCTGTATTGTCCGTGGTTATATCGTAAGTGTCTAGAATAGGTTGAGTAAATGAATCAACATTCCAATTGTTGGAACAAGAAAACAAGGATGTGTACTTTAAAGATCTAGTTAGTAGTCACTTTGCAATATCATGGCTCTAAACAATTAAATTTTTGTCTACTGCATTTCTACTTCTTTGTTCATTAATGTTCTACTTACAGCTGGAAAGTGTTTGCAGTGGCTTATGATAAAGTCAACCGTCATCATCCAAAAGACAGGAACTTATGAGTAAGGGAGGACCCAAGGGAAACCTTTACAAGAAATCATTGCTAAGGTATAACTTCCTGCTGCAATCTATGCAAGATCTGTTTCCTAAGCTTCCTTTTCTGCCCTTCACTGGGTAAAGTTGCCTTGGACATTTAAAACTGCTTTGAAAAATATATACATTCAGAGTCCTAGAGCAATTTCTGGTGAAACTGTCCAAAATTTTCTGATTTAGATGATACTAGGACTCAACATTAACATTAATCTTCAGAAAATTTCAAAATTTTCTGAAATTCATACTTGTCCAGGTAACTCCTCATAAAGGCATCATGGCCAAATTAAATGATTTCATGCTTACTTTTCCCTTTCTCATGTTTCTTGATGACAATACAGAGGTAAGTAGGAGTCAGAAGCAGCATTTTACCTAGCCCAGACAATTTTTTCAGTGGTATATATAGAAGCATGGTTGACACTTTCTGGTCTTTTAGTCTCCCTAAATACAAAGAGGTCGAGATTGGCAATTTCCAAAGAATATTAAAGGGAAGTACACCAGGAAATAGGATTGGAATCTGCTTAAGGTTGGGGGGTTCCAGGAGTTCCAGATTTGTGTGAGGATTTCATTAAGTTTAGTGGCAGTGGATTAGAAACACATATCATTATTCAAGCTGCTGATGAATGTCTGGAATTTGCTCCTAGAATTCGAATATTTTTTCTTTGAAATCAAAGCCATTTTGAATTACCAACTCAAGTCAATTTTACCTTGCAAAGGCAGAAAAGTCTAAACCCTGCAGTCCTGAAATACAGGCACAAATTTCTGTCAGATAGTAAATATTCATAATCATTGTGATTGTGTCTAGTGTTCTAAAGATAAAAGGCCAGAGAAAATTTATCACAGAAAAGAGTGAAACAAAGAACACAGTTCTCCAGTAATTACATCCCCTGAGCTACAAGCATACATGCAGACTTAGAGAAACATACCAACATTTTAGTAGCTGCCTATTTCATGAGAAATCCCATCTTCCCACCTTATCACCCTTATAATTCATTTGGACTAGAATAAACTCAGGGTTTTCCTCAGTCCATAATATTCATAGCTTGTATTTGTTTACTCTTTACCTTTTACACTGACTTCTCATGCACTATCCCATCTAAACATCACAACTATCTTATATAGAAGGCAGATTGACATTCCTTTACCATTCTGAAGATGAGAGTCTGAGAATTCACGTGATTTGGGAAAGATCATATGATAAGTAGCTGGCAGCGCCTGCACTAAGATTTCTGATTTTTTAACTTTACACTTTTCTACAATGTCTCACAGCTTCTTGGTGATCCCAGGAGGTCTAACATATCCTGCAGAACTACTCAGAAGCTTAAAATATGGGGACATTATCAGGCCTACATGGTCATCAAAGGCAATAATGGGCTTGAGGTAGGTGGACTTAACCAAGACTGTCCTGGCAATGATCAATCAACTTTCTGGGAAGAGCCCAGGGCAGACCCACAACCTAGAACCAGATTTGAACTGCTCCACACTAGAGAAGGAGTGTCAGTCAGCCAGTATTCTCCCCAAACACAAGCCCAGTGAGTTTATTTACAAGGGTAGGGGAGTTACATTTTGTTACCTCCCATGTGTTTTGAGGGCTTGGGCCAAAGTGCAAGAATTTGTGTAGGTAACTTTCATCCAAATCAATCTACTCAATGCTTGTTAAATAACTCATTATGTGATGTGGCCAAGCATGCCTGGGTTGGTCCCATCCAGTCCCAATCATTCTGGGACACTCATTTTAAAGGAGCCAATATAAAACATAAGCCTTATCTCTCTCTTGTCTCCACTTAGTACGTGTCCAGCCTGACCACACAGATGCCTCCTTCCATGTTTAAAAATATGCTCTCACTGTTTTCGCATACATCACATCCTTCTTGTTTTATGAAATTTATTTTAACAGAGGTGGGGGAAGACGAATTCTCTTTTATTGAGCCCCCAATTATGTGTCCAACACTAGGCTAGGCAATTCTAAGAACATGGTGATTTCTCATTCTCATGACAATCCTGCAAGCTGGTTATTTCACAGACGAGAGAAGAAAAGCTAGAAAGTTAAATGCTCCAAGGTCATACAGACTGGAATTCTAGTGGATCTTCAAATCTCTAGTTCATGATCTTTGCACCCATAAGATGTTGTGAACCCAAAGATAAGCTTAGCATACTTGACCTTTGGAGAGGGAGCTGGGTCTTGTCTTCTTTAGGAGGAAAAGAGAAATCAACCTCTCTCTTTTTCTTTCCAGTAAGGCTGAGGGATGTGGAAGTTTAAGAGCAACAAGGGCTCCACAGAGGATGAAGGAAGCTTCCAGAGGGCAGGAAGGAGGTCTGGACAGCCCAGTCTAGCAGGCGCGGAGCTGCTGCAGATGCCTTCCCAACAAACAGACACTGCGGAGTCCTGCTGGTCCCTGCTTTCCCAGGGCAGAGAATTGCCCCCATTCCCGGCCCCTCAGCCTCCCCGCAGCCTGAGATAAGACACTGGGGGTCGCACCTGGAGGCTCAAGCCACAGAGGAACTATGAGCGGCAGACACAGGGGAGAGCGAAGGGGGGGAGCATGTCGGAGGCGGTCTGGTGCCAGACTTGGGCTCAATATGTAAGGGGTTGGGCAGCCCACGTGACTCCAAAGAGGCGGAGACAGGCTAGCTGGAGGGAGGACGAGCAGGCGCGGGGAGGGGTTCGGGGGGTGGGGGCGCCATCTGAATAATTGAGGAGCTGTTCAGCAGCAGCGGCTGCCTCCTGCCTTCCTCTGCCGCCACCACCACCTCCCAGCCCAGCTGGAGAGACAGCCCCGCGCCGTAAGTGCGAACGGCCAGCCACCAGCCTCGGCAGCCAGCCGGTCACCTCCAGCCCCACCCCGGTGAGTGAACGGCCCCCTTCACCGCAGTTTGTCCCTCTCTGCGACCTCCGCGCCCCAGCGGGACCCCTGCAACTGGAATGGTCCCTCTCCGGGATAACTCAGGGAGCCGGAGTCCACGGCAGCGGGGGACCATGAATATGGCGCGGAGGCCAAGGGGCCCTCCGGGAAGGGGTTCCGTGGAAGAACGGAGGAGCTGGGTCAGGCTCTTTCCGGCTCTGGCCCGGAATGAGGCCCGGACCGCCCGCGGTCTGGGGACACCGGGCTCTGCCTCGCGGGAGCTGCCGGGCGGGGCGGGGGGGACAGCGCGGGAGGCAGAGAGGTAGCCGCAGGCTGCGTCCGGGCAGCCTGGGTCTGGGCAGACGCCGGGCCCGTCCTGTCCCCCGCCTTGGCGCGCACCCTGCACTGGCAGCTCCGTTCTCCGCCTCAGACCGAGCCCATGAGGCCGAGATGCTTTTCCGGCTGCAGTCCGAGGGGAGGTCGGGAGCAACGTTTGCCCTTTTACCTGGGAGCAAACTCCTCAAAAGGACTCCCGCCGAGCCCGGCGCCCAGACCAGGCCGGTGGCGCCCCGAGGAGTGTCTGTCCCCCGAGAGCGGTGACTCGCCCGGGGGCAGCGAGGAGGACATGACGGGAGCGGTGTCCAGGGAAGGGAAGCTCCCTGCCCAGAGCCGGCAGCCCCAGCAAGGGGAGCTCTCCTGCACTGCTTCACCCCTCGGTCTCTTCTCTTTCCCCACACCAGTGCACACCGGCTCCCCTCGAATCCTAGAGGGCCAGGCTAGGGCAGCGTGGTCATGCAGGATGCAGCCCCCACCCTCATTCTCTCTCCTGTGTCACCCTGCCCCCTCCCCAAATGAGTATTTTGCGATTGAAGAGTGAGCAAAGCAAAGGCTGAGAAGAGATGCCGAAAAGCTAGAGCAGCAGGACACGCGCCTGTTCCTGGCACTGCTCATCCCCCAACCTGTGTGAGGCTCCCTTCCTTGAGGTTTTGAGCGGAGAGACTCACAGGAATTGGCTCTAGCGAAGGGATCCTCGCCTGAGTGTCGGGGATGTCACTGGCCCAAGTTGCCCAAGGGCCGCAGGATGACAACGTGCCTCCTTGTAGGTACAGGGTACAGGAGAGCGCCGGGTGCAAGGTAGCTCTCCGCCTGGGACTGAGCACAGGGGATGGCGCTGTCCGCGGTGCTGAAAGTTCTCGGAGGCTGAGTGCTAATACCGCCGGAGCCCGCATTCCCTGCAAGCAGAAACTGCGTTAGAACTACGTAAAGGGTTCTAAGAAAGCGACCTAGAAAAACAAGTAAAGGGGCTGCCTTTCCCGGCTTTCTGCTTTCCCCGGGCTCCGCTTGGGAAAAGGTTCCCGGCTTTTCTGGGTGGAAGAGCAGGAAGCGGGTGTCACTTCACGATCCAGCTTTGCTAACTAACTTCGGGAGTTTCCTCGTTCTACTTCCTATACCTGAGCAGTGAGTCTTCCTGTCGGTAGAGTGTTGAAACGCAGTCAAGGATGCTCTTTTGATAATAAACATTTCGGTGGCCTTCAAAAATCAGAGAATTGCTAGGCTACACAAAGGAAGGGGCTACATGGTTATAGCTTTTTCCTCTTCTTAGAATCCTTCTTACCCCACCGCATGCTATTTACATGCTCATAAAGATCTCTAAGTAGCCCTGTGTGTTTGTTTCTTTAGCTAGTCTTTTATGGGTAAGATGGGGGAAAGGATTGAGCAAATTTGGAGAGGCCTAGTTTGTACTGAACACCTCTATCTGCTGGGTAATAATATTTCATTTAAACTTCACAATACCTGCTTACCATTAGTATCACACAGAGAAGGAAACTGAAACTTGATTCCAGAGATTGGATTCAAAATCACATCTGTGTAACTCAAAGTCCAAGCCATTTTCATGTCTTCATTTTGGTATGTGGCTCTGAATAGCTGTTCTTGGGGATTCTAGCAGGAGAATGACAAAGGAGGGAGGCCTGCTCTTCTCTTTCACACACTCTCCTCTCTTCCAACCCTTTTCTCTTTAATGCATTCACCCACTCACTGTCACGCACTCCCACCCTCCCAACTGCTTTTGCATGCTGCTTGAGATACCACAGTTCACACAACTTCAGCTCCAAAACTATGGAAACAAGGTAGAGAACTAAATCAGCAGGCTTTTCTTAAAAAGTAGCAGGGCTTCAGGAAGTCTGGAGAACTAGAGTTCACAGGCACTTTCATATTTAGAATTATACTATTGAATTTTAGGACTTGAATAGCTTTGAATATCATTTAGCACCATTACTTTACAAGAAAGAAAACCATTAGTCTAAGTCACATGTTGGAAAAATTAGAACTCAGTTCACTTGATTCCAGGGCCAGGGCCTTTCCCACTATTTAATGGGGTCTGAAATACTCTTCCCTACTGCCTTCTTTGATTACCTTTGACAAAACATCAGCATCAGCGAACTATACTAAACAACATACCAAAAATACTAACACTTAACATACAAGCATTCCTCTTACCTTTCTTCCAGCTCCTTCATCGTCCAGCTCTTTCCCCCTGGTCCTACTATTCCAGTGTTGTCTAACCTAACATATCTGGGAGACATGACAAACTTTTCTCAGTAACAGTTTTCTCTGCAGCAGCAATTCATAAATGGGTATGGTGGTGTGGCATTTCTTTACTTGCCCTATGTTGTCTATATCTCCTCTTCTATGCCTTATTGTAAAAAAAAAAAAAATCCCAAAATTGGTTACCCTAAGCAGCTGCCCATGTTCTCACAGGGACTTGGAGAAGGCCCTAATAAGACATAAGATTTTTATAGATGAAGATCATTATAAGTGCTAATATCTATGAAATGCTTACCATATGTGAGGCACTATGCTAAGTTATTTCATCAGTCATTTTACGGAATCATCACAATTCTGTCAAGTAGGTAGCTCCATTAAGGATGGTCCTAGAGTTCTAGTTCACCTTAATATACAGCAGAACCTCACGTTCTGTTCTTATTTTCTCTTTCTTCTAGTTCTGGCTCATAGTAAAGTCTCATCTTCATTAATTAGATTTTTGTATTTAATTGATAGTTCCATCCTGCTCCAAAACATAGCATTTAGAAATTCAAATTCAATTCAAATGGCACTGTTTTGCTCTCTCATCTCCTAATATTTACCAAACATATTCTCCCCATTTGTTATCCTTTATTTAAAAATTCCCATATGCCTTCTTATTGATAATGCCAACATTCTGTGTCAAACCTTTTCTAGAGCCAATTAAGGTATAATTTGTAATTAAATACATAACTTCTATCGTACCTTCACTAGGTGATCTGTCAAGAATGTTATTGCTAAAGTGCTCTGGGCCCTGTGAACCAGAACCTTAAATTGTCTGGAACTACTCTGTCCAACATAGTAGTTCCTAGCCACATGTAGCTATTTATATTTAAATTTTAATTAATCTCTTCAAAATTAAAAAGTTAGTCCCTCAGTCACACTAGTCATATTTCAAGTGCTCAATAACTCTATATGGCTATTGACTACTATATTGGACAGAGCAGATATCAGAAAATTTTTATCATTTAAGAAAGCTCTGTTGTAATGCTGCTGTAGACAGTACTAAAACACCCTCACAGCAACCAAGCACTAGGAACTGGAAAGAAGTAAGGACCTACTCTTCTTTGAAGCTTCTGCCAAGAAAGGCAGAAAAAGCCACTTATGCCTAATATATCACAAGCAGCCCAAAGACACCTAGGACAATTAGGCTACCAAGGAGTGTGCACATCTTACATAAGGAGCTGGTAGTCTCTGGAATTTGCTTCATGTGAATTCTGTGTTACTGTAAAGTAAAATATTCCATGAATGAGGTTCACTGGTTTCCTGAATTTAGACTTAGATATAATCTGAAAGTGTGTGTTTATCTTGTCTTAGTAATCATAGTATGACAAACATGGAAATAACGTAAGACGGAGTCAGTAGCACAGGCGCCACTTACTACTTGGTGACATTATGAGGCCCTCTAGAGCTCCATTGCTTCATCTGTAAAATGTTGATGAGAATTACCATAACTATGTCAAAGGACTATGGTGAAATTCAAAGTGTAGGTATATGAAAGTACTTTATAAGGAGAATGAATCTGCAGTGGGTACAGATATGGTACAGTCAATGTACAAATAGGGTAGTTTAGGCTGAATGCATTTCTGAATGATTTTAATCCGATATGACTGTATTTTTGCCTTTGTTGTCATTTATTTCACTGAAAAGTGGAATGGTGAAGAAAAATTGGTTATTGAAATTTCTGGTTGGCTAGGTTCTATTAACTGGTAATAGGAGTTTAGAAATAACAAGAAAACAAGCATTACAGATATTCCTCAGCATGAATGGGTGAGAGGGATAATTTTAAAAACATATTATTACTAATTACAAGTTGAAATGAGCTTCTATCCATTCTCATAAATCAATCGGAACAAGAATAATTCTATTTTATGCATCAATTCAGCATTAGGGATTCTAACCTTAGATTCAAATCTAAGACTTAAATAATGAGTCTTTATTCATTCTCTAAGTTAAAATCTGCTGGGGTCATTAGGAGACCCTTATGCATCTAGCTAACATTTACTCCCAAACCTGGCATCTATTATCTACTCCTGCACTTTGATCCGTGTATGCCATTTATGCCTCAAGTAAAAGTGCTTTTCAGATGCAGCCATACCTTCTATAATGGCTCACCATTTTGATACTTAAATATTTTTCTCTTATAACACAAAGATTAACACAGTGCTCAGACATTGTAGAAAATAAGCCTGTAAATGAAGCTACTCCATCAGATGATTCTTCATGGTATTTATTAGGTGTTATCTTGAAAACTCAATGAAATCACTTTATTTATTCATTCATTCATTAACAAAGCACCTGAGAGTCAAGCTTAGTATGCCCAAGGGCATTAGATTTTATCTCCACTTCCAGAAATCTAGTTTACTTTTTTTTAAAGTTAACAAAGGTATAGATGGTACCTTGTAAGATGCTCTGCCAGATAAATAGTTGAGACAATACACCTAGCCTCTGTTTCTGGTCAGGCATGCTGTACTCAAGCCTTTGTTGCATGTGGAACTACATTACTGAAGGAAAAATAAGTGAAGTTGTTAACTCTGGCCTCTAGTAGATGATGCTAGCTTTAACAATAAACATATTTTGCTGGGCAGCATGATTTATTCACATCAGTGGACTTGTTTACTTCTTGGAAGGACCTGGATTTTGGAAAGGGGAAAATGCCATTACCTTGGAGCTGAACAGAGTGTTTCTCTGGCTGTAGCTTAAAGAATTTCTCTCATTGTATACCCCAAGAGATAAAGAGAACTGACAATGTAGCTTTGAAACTCATCCTTATAGCATACAATCATCCATTTAATCAATAACGTAGTTGAAGAATGGCCTATATTGACCCGAAAATGCTGAGATCAAGAATGTTTGGAACACATGCATGCTCAAGAAATATTTGTTGAATTCAGAACATTGTTCTAGGTTGATTCATGCCATACACTCATCTAGCCAATCCTCTCTACCAAGAATTCAGTATCCCCTATGGCATGTTCCTCTAGCAAATAAAACAGAAGGCAAACACAGTATTTCAAATCTCACCCTCATAGCCACACTTCTAGCCCTTTTGGGGGCATAAATAGTGATGGCCAAGACAGACTGCTCCTGAGAATTGTATCTTGCTTCTTCACCCAGAAAACAAAGGATACATCAGCCCAAGGGCCTTGCATTTCCCTGTGATGAGGCAACTTCAGAAACTCAAAGCTTAAATGGAGTTGTGTGTTCTCTTCCATCTTTACCTTAAAGAGATACTTGTCATTTCCTTGAGAAAATATTGGGCTGGCCTTCACGATAGTGGCAGGCAATTTCTGTTTTTCCTAAATTCAGAAGCAGCTTAGCTTAGAATGAAAACACATATATTAATTAGAGGAGAACTAGCGATATCACAGTCTGATGCTTTACAGAATATTATCATTTTCTAGGAATAATAAGGCTTCCCTTTAAGACTTTTAACTGGTGATTACTGACAAAAATGAAAGATAAACAGCTCATTCTATTCTAGCAAGTCAATAAGCAAATGCCTAGAATTAACTGATTCTTATTTGCCAAAGGCAAAATATTCCAACCCAATGAACAACAAATAATCAAGCTGGATCTCACTGTCTCTTCTTTTTAGAATGTTTTCCATGTTTAAAAAAAAAATCAGTAACTAAAAAACAATTGCACCCAGGTGTTTAAACATTCTGATGACAACTGTCTTCAGAATGGAAAGGCTTAATTGTTTGTTATAGATTATACAACGTATTTTTATGCAAATATTTTATAACAATCACATAACTGAACTCTCTCACTTTAGAGAGAAGTTGACGCTGGGAACAGTCACCCGAGTTAATGTCAGAGGAATATGACTTGAGTCTCCTTTCTCTTAGCCAATTATAGAATGTACTCTTTGCATTTTTTTAACATCATGTATCATTTTCATTAGTCACGAAAACTTGTTTAGTTGATGAGTTTAACCTCTTTCACCAAACTTTTATCAAAGATAAAAGGGAGTAGGAAAGAGGATGTGTTTAGAGTTCAGATTATTTTCCTTTGTACCTCCTGGTGAAAGAACTGCTGGTCAAGGATGGTCAGCAGGTAGAAATTTCAGGGGTGAAACTATGAGCTAGAGAAAAAGATTCAAAACCTCATCGTCTTTGTTGCAAGAATTTGTGCAAGGATTTAACTCTTTAATCTAATCCTCAACCCTAAAGAAGATATTTGGATTAAATAGTGTACAACATCCTGCAAGCTATAACATTCTATGGTTCGATGAAATACGGCCAAGAGCTTGAATAATCCATTATTTGCCTCCTTAAGCCCAAAAAATTAAACATAAATCAAGATTCATATTTTTTATATTATTACTTATCATAAGCTCTGAATTTCATGCTGGTACTTTACCTGGTAACAATAGTGATAATGATAGCCAATACTTATTTACAATTACTATGACCTTATAAGGTTGATAATAGTATCATCGCCATTTTGCAGATGAGAAACCCAGATACTAAAGTAGTTAAACTACCTGCCCAAATTCACACAGATAACAAGTTTGTGCCACCATGCTACACTGCCTCTATAAAAACCACAAATCTGACATATAGACAACTGATAAGTGCCATTTATAGCCATTTAACATACCAGCCAGTTCTCTGGAGAATTTCTGTTTTACCTCCATTTTTTACTAGAAGAGCAATCAAGACAGCGAATAGAACTTCAGGTCTGTGAATGGGAATCCATGCTGTCTTTCTGTAAGATGGCTCTTGTGCTTTTGCAATTGATGTCATTGACTAATTGTTTACGTGGTTCAGCATTGAATATTGGTGCTCCACACGCTGCTGCATGTGGTGAGGACCACTCTGCTGCCTCTTCCCAGAATGTGTAGCCAGCCACATTACCAGAAATAGATGGTGCTAGTGCAGGATCGATCAATCCAGCAGCTTCTAATGCTACAAAAGTCAGCCCACCACATCTTCACTGTTCAGTAGTGTTTTCTAGTTTCTGCCTCTAGGTTTTCGACTCAATGTAACAATCTAGACAGCTTTTACCGTAGCAAGGGAGAGCTCCCAGAGTGCCATTTCCTGGAAGTAAGCTTGGGTCAAGGTTAAGGCTAAAACTCAAAATCATGTTGTGAAATTTATTTCCTTCTCATTTATCCTATGCTAACAAATTAGTCATAAATACAGTACACCACAGTACCCATTTATTTAACTGTGGATTTCAATGTACTAAACATGCAAATGAGCTTTTAGCTCTTAATATGGCATATCTAGCTAGCTGAGAATGCTCTGACAGTAGCCAAACATATATGTTTATTCTTTAGCTCTAGTTTCTGGCTTATTAAACTAGGTACATATCCCATCAGCACCAAAGCCAATTACAGAATACATAACTCTACTCCTTCCTCTGTGGTTTTCCAGATACTCTGTGGGGAGTGGGATGGCCTAGGAGTCAGAGGATCTGGTTCCCAGACTCAGCTTTGAAATGTGCTACCTGTGAGACTTGGGACAGCACCATTCACTGCTTTAAGAATGAACTTCCTTGCCTTTAAAACAGGGGTAATAGATGTTGCCCCTCACATTACAAACAAGGCCAATGAAATGGCATTCGTTAAAGCTCCTTGTTAACCATAAAGTTTGTCCAAAGGAAAGAGATGGATTTTCCATCCTTTTAGTCCTGCTCTGCCAGAAATTACTCTCAAGTTGTTGATACCCAATCCTGAACCAGGGTTGACAGCTAAATCCACGACTTTAAAGTTAAGAAGAGCTTGGATCTAAATTTGTAAATCTAGAAAATGGCACTTACAATAGGAGAAGCCTCCTGGTTTCTTCTAAATTAATGGTTCCCAACCTGGGGCAATGCCACCTCACTAAGAGGTATGTATAGGAGGGACAGGGGTGTTACCACTGGCTTTTGGTGGACTGAGATCTGGAATGTAAAATATCCTGCACTAGACAGAACAATGCTGCAGAATAAAAAATATCCCGCCCAAAATGCCAATAGCACTTCACCCCCACGAAAAAACGCTGTTCAAAGTAATGTGCTGTTCCTGGTCCCTAATTCTCCAATTAATTCAGACAGAAAGTTTACTTTTCATTTCCTCCCACAGATGAAATCCAGCCATGTTCATGTGAGGTCTGTAATAGTTCTGAATTACAGAAGCATAACCAGACTTCCAGTAACTTTACCAATAAGTAAAACAATGGGGTCAGAGATCATGGCTTTAAAATGGCTTTGAAATTGGCCCTCAGAAGCTTCTACAAGAAGCCCCCTCTAACCTCTGCAGGGGCAAGGATTCCCAGTAGGTTAATATGCTTAAAATGTGGGGCCCAACCTAAAAGGTGGCATATTTACGGACACAAAATCAGTAAATCATGACTCTAAACCCACCATCTTTGCAATTTATTGAAGAAACATTGTGATAAACACTTGTTTTATGACAAGCATGGGTATCTAGTCACTGGATATGAGACACAATCCCTGCCTCAAGTCACCAGTAATCTTAAAATCACACAGATGTAAACCCCACTAATTATATATGCAGCATGATACGTGCTATAACATATTATGAGGGAGCCTTCAAGGAGAGACCAGGGAACTATTCACCTCCACAGGGGAAATTATAGTTGGACAGTATCTTGAATGGTATATAATTTTTTTTCAGGTGGATAAATGAGAGATAAAGCTATTGTAGAAAGGAGACCAGCATAAGCAAATGCTGGAGGTGTGAACAGAAATGACATATGTGCAGGCTGATGTGCTTACCTGGCTGGTGGGAGGTCATATTGGAAGGACTGAAGATATTTGAATACAGACAGGCGGATGTTTTTATTCAGTCAGGGGCTTATGCTTTGAACAGGGCTTTCATGAGTATCTTAGGAATATCATTTGAATTCAGGGCTCATGGAGTCCCATCTTACAACTAGAGGAAATCTCAGAAATCACCCTAGCGTTCTTTTTCCCCTACGGTGTTTTACAGTTGAAGTAGTTAAAACCCAGAGATGTTGAGTGACTGGCCCAAAGTCGGCTAGCAAATCTGTGGCAGTATAAGAGCTAGAGCCTAGTCTCTCCTCTTAGTTCATAGCATTTTGCCCTGCTCTGTGCTGCCTTCGGGAATTTTAGCCGTCATGTGAGCATAACCCAATGTAACACACAAAGTGGCTATTAAATATTCATGAAGCTGAAGTTTTCCATTGCTCACTATGAAGCTATACCACTGTTCCTTCATTACAAGCAGGTGATAGATAAGACCCTGAGCTGCTTCTACACGAGAGCAGACTCTTCAGAAACACAGACAGACAGTCCACCAACACGTGAGCATGACATCCTTTGCCTGCCACACACATCCTCCCCTGCCTCCTCGTTTCAAACTGCCAGAGATTATGGAGTCACAGCCTGAACAGAAGGCATCTTAATCTCTGGTGGTTCTGTAAATAATATGCTGTTCATACTTGCATATAAATTATCACAGTCTCTCTATTTTCTGGATGAGGGAAGATTCAGAAAGATGAAGCTGCCTGCACACAGAGCACATCAGAGATAGGATTTCAGACTCCAGAGTTTCAGCCCTCTTTGTAACAGGGTTGAATTTTTCCGTCATCTACATGCTCCTAATAATTTATCCAGGCTTATGGTCTTACATTTCACCTTATAGCCAAGTTAATCTAGTCTCTGTATATTTAGGTTTCTGAGATCAATTATTTCTTACTTCCCTTTATTTCTGGCCACTTTTCCTTCACCCTTCATTCAATAAGCATTTAATAGAAATCATCTATACTAATCCATTCAGTTTATGAGAATGGAAACTGAGACCCAGAGAGGTGTAGCAACTTGCCCAAGTTTACTCAGTTAAAAGTAGTTCTGTGACTAGATTCCCTGACTCCTAGTCCAGTGCTTTGCCTTCACACTATACTGCTATTTTCCCAGGATAAATAACATGGCATTTTCTCATTCTCAGGCTCCCTTACTCCTTGCACAACCCCACAGGATGGATAGAAATGACCGATTGCATGTGATCTGAGGTTCATTCCAGAACCTTGTTTAGAATGTCCACAACTTGTTAACCTTCATGCTGTGTTGGTCCATCTATCATATTAAGAAGGTGGCTAGGGAAGAGTTTCACATACTTTCTGGTCTAGAGGATATTTGTGATCAATGCCACCACTCAGGTAGTGGTCACCTGAGGGAGAGGGGTGTTACTACAGGAAGTAACAGGAAATTACTCAGTAACAGGAAGTGTGCTCAGGAAGAAAGAGGGCAGGGTCCATGACTCCCATCATTTGAGAATGACGCAAAATGCACCCAAAACACTGTAAGTGGCAGGATATTAGATTCATAATCCCAGAGACCAGGGAGTTGGGCAATTAGATGGATTTAAGCAAAATTGGGAGTGGCCAAGAAAGTGAAAAAAGACGACTCCCAAACCATGTCTGCTTAAGGGGCAGGGTATTTGCCTGGACTGATCACCATGACACATTTCATTAGTGTAGACAAAGATCACATTGACAAAAGATTTCTTAAATCAATTGAACTAAAATTTTCCATTTATGTCACTTCTCAGGAATCATGTTAAGATAAAACCAGATGGTATTTCAGTAAAGATTATATTGAAAAGAGAAGCAAGTAAGAGGAGAGAGAAATGCCAGAACTAGCTTCTTAGTTAGGGCTTTATAGGGTCACGACTGTCTCACAAGCTGATCGGGCTAATTAGGTACAGAAACTTGATTTTATCAGTTCTATCAAGAGTGATCTAGCTCTGAAAAATCTAGCCATGCTCCTCAGGTCCCAAGAGACTGGTTTGTTAACTAGATGCCAATATAGCCACATATAATAGAAGATGCTTTTAAGTGTGGCCCAGGCTATTTTCTTCCTAATAGTGGGATGGTGTGAAAACCAAATGAGTGGTCAAAGATATCCTGTGGGCACAATATCAGGATTAATGGGGTTGGACAGACGGTCTGATGAAATGTGCCATTCAGGCTGCAACAGAGACAAAAGAATGCTTCTAAATTCCACCCAAGGATAATTTTCAGGTTACTAGAATAGTTGTGTCCTTCCAAAAGAGGGTCTTATTCCCTCTGTTTCCCTAGTAGTGAAGAAACTGGCAAATTATTTTGGTAAAAGATGGAGACTAGGCCGGGGGTGGTGGTTCATGCCTATAATTCCAGCACTTTGAGAGACCAAGGTGGGTGGATCACCTGAGGTCAGGAGTTCGAGACCAGCCTGACCAACATGGAGACACCCCGTCTCTACTAAAAAGTACAGAAAAATTAGCCAGGCCTGGTGGCGCATGCCTGTAATCCCAGCTACTCAGGAGGCTGAGGCAGGAGAATCGCTTGAACCTGGGAGGCGGAGATTGCCATGAGCCAGGATTGTGCCATTGCACTCCAGCTTGGGGAACAAAAGTGAAACTCTATCCCGAAAACAAACAAAAAATATTGGAGACTTCATTTAGTCTCTGTGTAGCTCCCATCTTCTCTTAGGGGTCCCCGTCTTCTCTTAGGGTGTTACTCTAGACATGTTATAATACTCAACTCATAGCCTGTCTTACTCATATCAGGGACATCTTGTCCAAAGCCCCTAACCAAATCTTTGAACTCCTGGGCCTAATTCTGTGCTAAAGCAATGAAGATAGACATGCAAAGTCATTCTTATTATCCATGTACTCGTATAAGATCCATTACGATTAGTCTGCTTCTAAGAACAATTTTTAATTGTGGATGAACTATACAGATAGTGAGAATTGCCATCTGAGATGGCATGGCACTTGAATCTTATATCAGTGACTATCTTGTATTGGTCTTCTTTAGAGAGTTCTGGTAGATGCCACTGATTACCCACCAATAATAAGTAAACCATCTGAGTGGTTGGTTATTTCCATGAGGGACATATCTCTTGTATTTTATGCTAATTCTGTTTATTTCATTTCAGAGGGCACTGTGATCTGGCCTTGCACTGTGTACCTGAGTTTGGTATATCCTTGTCAGTAATCTCCATGGTGGACCCTGACATTTGAAACCGTATCTGTTAGTCATTCTCACTACAGAAAACAGTCACGGGGTGACTATGACTCATCTACAAAACACTGAAGAAATAGACTCCCAAGAGGTTTTTTTAAAAATCGCGCAACATTGCTACCTCTAAAAGAGGCCAAACAACCATTTTGACTATTTTTATTTTTCTCTTGAGCTGACTGACTATCCTCATTCCAAGTAGGAACAAACTATACAGACAGCTTGGGATTCATTTTAGATTCTGTCCTAGTCACAAAGATTTGACACACTTTCTATTCCAGCATCACAATGCAGAGGAAGAAAATATCTGAATGAGTAGAGACTGGCATGCCAGAAATAAATTCCTAATACAGACAACTGAAATATGCCAGTAGAGAATCTAACTATCAAAACAGAAAAAGAATTCCCTGTTTCGATGCTGTCTTAGTAATTCTCCTCTGTTATTCCTTTCTACCCCCAAGTCTATTTCAACCTACAGTTATAAATAAATGCTCTGATCCCATCATAACACATTAAGAATCTAGAGAAAACTTGTCATTTGAGTACTATGACATCATCTCTTTACACACGATTCCAATATAACAACTTACAGAGTGCTCTTCTTAAACTCAAGAATAATTAGACAGCTATATCATAATACTTACAACAATAATAGTAATCACTCACATTTACTCATTTAATCATATAAAGGAGATATTATTATCCTCATTTTACAGATGAGGATTATAAATTTTGAATGAATGGTCCAAGTTCTCACAGCCAGTGAGGGTTAGTCAAGAGTCAAAGACCATGCCATCTGACACCACGATCCTCACCATCTGTACCATGCACCTGCAATTTAAAAATTCTCTCAGAAGCTGACCAATGCTAATGGATCTTATACAAGTGCATGAATAATGAGAATGACTTTGCAGGTCTATCTTCATTGCCTTAGCTGAGAATTAGGCCCAGGAGTTCAAAGATTTGGTATGGGACTTTGGACAATCTTACTTTTTCTAGGACTCAGTCACTACATCTAAGAAACAAATAATAGCTTTTTATTCATTTACTTACTCATTAATTCATTCAACATACATACTAAAAACTGAAGCTGTAATGGGAGAAAAACAGACTAGGAAGAGTTAATAAAGACAGGAACCATTGTCTTGAGTATTGTTGCTAAAATAAAAACAATATGAAGTCCCAGGTGCCTCGGGTATGTGGAAGATCATCTTCAAGATCTGTTGTTTTGGTTTAGTTTTTTTCATCAGTGAAGTGATTTGAATTTGTCTCATGTAACTGTCAAGGAAACAAAATGACAGGCCCTATGACCAACGTAATATAACTTACTGCTTACAAAAACAAAGGTCTAGATCCTCAAGTCTCCTATGAGTGGTTTGTGAAAGACAGATTTTCCTTAAACTGTCAGCAATACACACTACCTCTCTAGACTTAAATTAATATTCTAGAAACTCAAGATGTATCTATATGTGCCAGGAAATCATTTCTTTCAGTGAAGGCTCAGATTGTTTGATTACCCCAAAGCAAGAACATAGTACATGAAGACTAATAAGCTGTAATGTAAGAACTGATGGCAGAAGGGATATTTATTAAACAAAACAGAATGGGGGTTTTAAAAGGAAGGCAAATAATTTGAAAGGCCAATTTGTTCTGTTTAAGAGAGTTCTAAAGCTTAATCTTGCTGACGGACTGGAGTATATTAGGGAAACGTTGAGTGAGAGAATGAAAAAGAAAATTAAGTCAACAATAAAAGAAGGGGTGAGGAATAAAAAAAAATCAGCTGTTGGATACAATGCACACTATTTGGGTCATGGGTGCACTGAAAGCCCAGACTTCACCACTACACAATTTATCCATGTGACCAAAACCACCTGTACTCCTAAGGCTATTGTTGGGGAGAGGGGTTGGAAAGAGTATGGGAAAAAGAGAAAAGAAATTACATTCATTTTTAAATACTTTTTATCCTAGGAAAAGTTAGGATAGAAGACATAGGGGCATTTGCTGAGCAGTACAAAGTGAAAATGTATCTCATTCCCCACAATGAAAGACTTCCCCAGTGTCCAGGCTTGGAAGTGAGAGGTACATATAAATAAATAGTTGCCTCTTTCTCCATTTTGAATCATTCAATTTGTTGACAATTTTCAGAAATCACTTACAAGAGATATCATCATGAAGCCATTAACTAATGGATCCCAACTGCACCAAGCCTAGAGACCTAATTTACATACAGGAAACTATTTGGATTCTCTCTCTCTGTCTGTCTATCTCTCTTTCTCTCTCTCTCTCTCTTCTTCTTCTTCTTTTTTTTGGCTGGGGAGACAGGGTCTCACTCTGTTGCCCAGTACAGTGGTGCAATTATGGTTACTGCAACCTTGACCTAGGGGAGCTCAACTGATCCTCCCATCTCAGCCTCCCAAGTAGCTGGGACAATAGGCATGCACCACCACACCTGGCTAACTTCTGTATTTTTTTGTAGAGACAGGGTTTTGCCATGTTTCCCAGGCTGGTCTCAAACTCCTAGGCTCAGACAATAGTCTACCTTGTCCTCCCAAATTGCTGGCATGAGCCACTGTGTCTGGCCTACTATTTGGGCATTTAAGGTGATTTTCCCCTCTTTAGACAAGGAACATCAAGGCTTTCCTACCGTAAGACCAAAAACAAACCAAAAAATCAAGAGAAAATGAGTCATTAGAAAATAAAATAAATTTACCAGCCTAATCTCAGCTTGTATGCAAGGGCCAATTTCTAATTCTAAATGTAGGACTATATTAGTTGTAAATGAATGTTTAAGGTGCAACTTGTAGAATGACTGCGTCATATCTCTCAGGGTGGTCTATTTCAACTTTGCTTTAAATGTTAAAGCAGAAGTCTTGGCTTTGGGGGTTAGTTTTGTTTTGTTTTTCTTTCTTTTTTTTCTTTTTTTTTTAACTGAAGTATAAGGTGATCCACCAGAATTTGTTTTAGGCTCAGCTGCTTGCAGTTTTTTAGAGAAGCATTTTATTACAAGCTCAGTGGCTGTAAGATGAGTGAAACTCACCTCTCCTGGACCTTGACTGCTGAACTAAGGAGATTCGACTTTAAGCCACCGGCAGTGGGAGCCACCAAAGGTAGCTGTGACCAGGACAGTGAAAGAAGATTGTGACAACAGTGAGTGGGATGGATGGGGCAGGAGAGAAACAAGAGACAGACAGAGAGAAGCTGAAAATAGAGAGTCAAGTCAGGAGATTAAACCGAAAATTGCGCAAGAAAAAGAACATTTCATAGCTGTAGAATCAGGGCCCATTGTTGCTATTTGTTGGCTAATGTGGAACCACGTCACCAACATCTTGCTGGAGAAGAGCTCAGCTCCGACTTCAAACACTAAGGAGAAAGATGACCTCTCCTCTCCTTGGCTTTACACCTGACTTGAGTCACCCCGCTTTTATTCTCAGCTGGAAGGACTCCTCCACGTACGATAAAAGGGTTGGCAGAAATGAGCAGACGTACAGAGACGAAGAAAAACCAGATGAGTTTTGCATGCCTGGAACCAAAACATTGCCAAAGAAGGACCTGGAGGGATGGAGCGGGGCAGTGGTTTCAGCACAGCCCTTCCTCACTGTGTTAGCCTCATCTTACACAGGTCCCTTTGCTGCTCTGGGCCTGAAATTCCTCCTCTGTAAGACAGAAGGGCAATCACAGATGATTGCCATGGTTCCTTTAGGCTGGAAAATTTATAATAGCAGTAGCATATTATTAATTTAAAGATGCATTACATGGATCATATTCAATTCAATCTAATTCCAGTATAAGCCACTCCATAAAATGCCAAAGATCCTAAGGGCGTGCTTTCCTCACTTTATTTTTCTACCTTTCATTTCTTGTTTTTTTCCATTAGTCTTCCAATGCAGTATTTTTCCCCTCTTCCACTTGTTTTTTCATTTTCTAGTGATAGCAAGGAAGGGGCCATTCAATAGAACAAGAAGCTGAGATCATCTGTTTATCCACAGGACAAGGAGGAACCAAGGCCCAGCTAGCCAGCTCTTTCCCACACTGTTCCGCTGGTGACCCTCAACCCTGCACCAGCACTAAGAGGAAGTCAAGCCCAGCCTCCCCCTGACACTTTTTTTTTTCATTCTTTTCTTCACCAAGCTGCAGGCTTCCAGATGTCATAGACGACTCTCCCCTCTCACTCCCTACAGGCCCATCAAGGTGACTTGTCACTCCCTCTTCCTAGGAAAAGTATCAAAGAGGGAGACAATTTGCACAAATCCTGTTCTAGCTTAGCTTGAAAATAACCACCATCGACACATGCACATGAACACATGCAGTCCCCAGCCTTTTATCTGCAACTGCCTCTATTTAACTTTAGCCTGCTCAAATCCAGCAGATCAGCAGAACCATGGCAGCCCTACTCCCAAGGAAACAACTAAACCCTGATTAGTCACTTCTCTCCTAGTCCCCTTAGCTACTACTGCATTTGAGAACCATCACCTCCTTGCATTTTTCATCTCAGCTAGAGAAGGGCTCAGGCAGGGTCTCCTCTACCTTGCTACCTTACTCTACCCCACCCCCGCCAGGCCAGGGATTCCTACTCAGGGCTTGCACGTCTCACCTCCTATGCAACTTGGTTCTCTTTCTTGTGAAACAACTGAAGTTGCCTTGAAATTTTCAGGGCAGAACACAGAATCTATTTATCCTGGTCCTCAAAGCCTACAGAGACTAGAGATTTCCTTCTAACAATCAAGGCTTCTGTAACTAGAACCAGATTATTTAATTTCTAAAAGTCCTAAAACAAAACAAAACAAAACAAAAACCCACTCACTTCTCAAAATAGGCCTTCAGGGCTTGAATCTACATGAAGCCCAAAGTAGGAAAGACAGGCAAGACTTCGTTGCCAAACAAGTGCTAAAGAAACTGCAAGTTACATTAAAATTAGAGGTAGCAGTTGGTCCACCCCCATCACCTAGAGTACTCACAATACTCTGTTTGAATTTGTATGCTCCAGGCATTTCATATACGTTAACACAAATTAGGGCATCAATCCAACAAGGTGGACAGTATCCTCATTTTTTAGATGAAGAAACCAGTGCTTAGAAAGAATATATACTTGTAACAGGTAGGGCAAAGACTGTAACACAGACTTGTCTGACTTCAGAGATTTGGTAGAAAGCTACCTTGCCTCTGCAAAAGGATAAACTGCTCAAACATAAACTTCATGAAATAAAACCAAAATCAGTACACTGGAGGGAGACTCCTGTGTTACAGTGCCAGTGCCTCTAACTAGCAGCATGACCCTGGGCACATCTTTCAGATTTCAGTTTCTTTGTCTATGAAATGAGAGTGTCAGATCCAATTATTTCTTCCAGCTCCAGCACTGGAGAGTGTGCTTTCTAGTTCCTGCATGCCTCCTCAGCGAGCAAGGGACCAGCAGCTACAATGTAAGCTCAGCACGAGAGATCTCTAACAACAGGAAGTGCCCTTCAGAGGCTCTGGAAATGACAGAATTATTTTCTGTTCCCCAGTGAGAACCCATAATTTCTATGACTGCAATTCCCCACGGGTCAGGGCTGGCTTAGTACCCCGCCACTCCACGACACTCTCTGGAGAAAGGATCTGTGCTCCACACTTGTCACACATGGGTTTAAAGGGGTAGTGACTCAAAAGTGAAATGGGGAGAAAAGATAAGTATTACACACCCACACAGAGCTCTTATATGAAAATCCATCACTAGAACATAATAGTAAGGCTGGAATTATTTACTGATAAGGATTCATTGTTTAATAAAAGAAATCACCAGGATTTCTATCAGTAGTGTGTTCACAGTTCATCAAAGACTGAATGTGGTGGAGAGATAAATATGAAATCTAATGTACTATGAATCGATGCTAACCAAATGCAGATTAAAACCAAAGAGGGTGCATGTATTATTTAATGTGAAAATAGGATACTCTGCAAAAATTTGCTTTACACACAACCTTTAAGACCAGTGTTTGTTGAATTGATGTGAGTGCATCTTTTTTGCAGCAGGAGGCCCAGCAATATAAATCTTTGTAAATGGGCAGGATGCACACCGGTAAGAGAGAGAGAGGGAGGTGAAGGTGAATTGTGAGAGAGCAGATGTATGCATAGAAAGGCATCACGGTGGCAAATATTGTATTGACTTTTTTAAAAATGGAAGGGTGTTGATAGAAGAGATGGTGACACTTGATGCGATTCTTCAAATTAAACAACCAAAAAGAAGCTTCACCTAAGACATCTAGAATATCAATAGGGCTCCTTTGGTCAGCACATTAACCATTAAAGGGAGTTTTACAGGTGAAAAAATAATATTTCTTGGCCAGGCACAGTGGCACACACCTGTAATTCCAGCATTTGGGAAGTCGAGGAGGGCAGTTGACTTGAGGCCAGGAGTTTAAGATCAGCCTGGCCAACAGGGCAAAACCCCATCTCTACTAAAAATACAGAAATTAGCCAGGTGTGGTGGCATGCACCTGTAATCCCAGCTTCTCAGGAGGCTGAGGCATGAGAATCGCTTAAACCCAGGAGGCAGAGGTCACAGTGAGCTGACACCGTGCCACTATACTCCAAACTGGGTGACAGAGCAAGGTTCTGTCTCAAAAAAAAAAAGGAATAATAATAATATTTATTATAGCAAGGCTGCAGCTAAACAATGACAGGAACACTGGGAAATCTCGTCGCTGCCTCTACGATTTACCATGTCCCAATTTATATTTTTTTAATTTTTTATTTCTATAGGTTTTTGGGGAACAGGTGGTATTTTGTTACATGAGTAAGTTCTTTAGTGGTGACTTGTGAGATTTTGGGGCACCCATCACCCGAGTGGTATACATTGAACCCAATTCGTAGTCTTTTATCCCTCTCCCTTTTCCCACCCGCCCCACTGAGTCCCCAAAGTCCATGGAATCATTTTTATGCCTTTGCATCCCCATAACTTAGCTCCCACTTATGAGTGAGAACATACGATGTTTCATTTTCCATTCCTGAATTGCTTCACTTAGAATAATTGTCTCCACAATGTCTCACTGTTCCCCAGGTTTGCGTTGAACTCTCGGGGCTCAAGCAATCCTCCCACCTCAGCCTCTTGGAGTGCTGAGATTACAGGCATGAGCTACCCCACCCCTGGCCTTCAGTGTTGAATTTTAAAAGCTCTTGATACATTCCGGATACTAGATTCTTATTAGATATACAATTTGCCAAGTTCTTCCTCCCATTCTATGTGTTGCCTTTTTGCTTTCTTTATGGTATCTTTTGAAATACAAAAGTTTTTAATTTTGAAGTCGAATTTATCTCCTTTTTCTTTGGTTACTTGTGCTTTATGTGTTACATCTAAGAAACCATTGCCAAATCCAAAGTCACAGAAATTTTCATCTGTGTTTTCTTCTAAGAGGTTTATGGTTTCAGCTTATATTTAGGTATTTGATTCATTTTCATGTAATTTTGGTGCATGTGTGAGGTAAAGGTCCAATTTCATTTTTTTGCATGTGGCTATCTACAGTCTGAGCATGTAACTGACTTCTTAATAAATAGCTTGGTTGAAATCTGCTGGAGCAAATGAAAATAAATAATGTATTTGATGAAAAAAAAAGAATAATTGTCTCCAATCCCATCCAGGTTGCTGTGAATGCCATGAATTCATTCTTTTTTATGGCTGAGCAGCATTCCATTGTGTATATATACCACAGTTTCTTTATCCACTTGTTGATTGATGGGCATTTGGGCTGGTTCTACATTTTTACAACTGGCAAATTGTGCTGCTATAAACAGGCATGTGCAAGTATGTGTTACATATAATGACTTCTTTTCCTCTGGGTAGTTACCCAGTAGGGGGATTGCTGGCTCAAATGGTAGATCTACTTTTAGTTCTTTAAGGAATCTCCACACTGTTTCCCATAGTAGCTGTACTAGTTTACATGCCCACCAGCAATGTAGAAGTGTTTCCTTTTCACTGCATCCACGGCAACATCTATTATATTTCTATTTTTTGATTACGGGCATTCTTGCAGGAGTGAGGTGGAATCACATTGTGGGGGTTTTATTTGCATTTCCCTGATCACTACCGATGTTGAGCATTTTTTTGTATGTCTGTTGGCCATTTGTATATATATATTTTTTTTTTTTTGCGAATTTTCTATTCATGTCCTTAGCTCACATTTTGAAGGGACAGTTTGTTTTTTTCTTGCTAATTTGTTTGAGTTCGTTGTAGATTATGGATATCAGTCCTTTGCCAGATGTATAGATTGTGAAGATTTTTCTCCCACTCTGTGGGTTGTCTGTTTACTGGCAGCCATATCCCGATCTACAAACAACACATTATTAACAATACCCCACGGATAGCTTTTTAAAATTTTTACCACTCTTCCATGTAGCATTTTTCATTTAATCCTTGTCATAACGCTGTGGGGTAAGCAGAGCAGATAATGCCTCATTTTGTAGACAAAGAAACTGAGGTTCCCGAAGGTAGAATGATACATCTAAAGACACACAATTTTTCTACAACAGATTAGTCTAAAAGGTTTTTGACTCCTAATCCAGTACTCTCTCCATGACATCCCAATGGGACCTGAGGCTTAAAGCACCACCAACCAAAACAGTCCAAGTGGAAAACAGCATATGTATTTTGTACGAAGATACACACACAGCAATTACCCAGACTGGGGAGTTTGTGGATCAATTGAAAAATATTTGTTGGAAGAAACTTGCTAGGTTCTATGTTAACCCTGACAAAGACTGAAACATGAGTCCTGTCCTCAGGGAGCTGACAACTGTGGGTGAGGCCTAGACTGTGAGGGGACTTCAGGCCACAAAATGCATTATCAGAAGTAGCAGTCATATCAGTTTAGAACCAGAGAATGAAGAGAGGAAAGAGTCAGAAGGAAGAATTTGAGACAGGTTGCTGCCACTCAGGGTGAGGGGAAGAAGGAGTTATAAGACCCTGGAAAGGGTACTAACGTGGGGAAGGTGTGTCTTTTCTGCTCTGTGTTATTATAAGTTCCAGACATGTGGTGAAAGTGGTTATTTATGTGACTGAAACAATGCAATTTATAGGCTGAATTAAAATAACTCAAAGATTAATTGGAGATAATTTTTCATTGGAAATGAAAAACACTGTCCAACTATGCTCAGGATTTTCTTCTGTTGTTGAGAAGAGTTGCGAATGCCAGGCCACATTTTGTTCTCACTATTGTTTTCCGTTAACCAAAACCTTGGTCCATACAGATTATGAGGAGATCTATAGAGAGGCAATGCTTACTTTTTCTGCACATTCTCACTAACACCTAGTGTTATCAGACTTCAAAATTGCTGCTTAAATAATAAGTTTGAAGTAGCTTCAAATGGATTTAATTTGTATCTCTCTGATGACTCATGAGGACTTTTCATGTGTTTTTTGACCATATGAATTTCCTTTACTGTGAGTTGCTTGTTCCTATTGCCCATTTTCTGCCATATTGTTTGCTTTTTTCTTATACATCTGTAGGAACTTCAAAATATATATTATTTATACTAATCTTTTGTTGATTATATGCTTTGAATATTATTCTCTAGGTCTCTGGCTTTTCTTTCTTTCTCTCCTCCCCCTACCTTTTAAGTTCAGTTTATTAATGGTGTCAAGGAAATTTACAACTAACAGACTTATCACTCTCCTGACAGAATTCTAAACTTGAGAAATGAAATTTTTCTTTCCGATGAAAACAGGTTTTCAGAAACTTAAATTTAAAATGATAGAATTACTTGAACAATAGACCTCCTGTGCTGTTTCTCTCCACCCTGATAGCTAATGTAAGGTCTGCTTCAAAACGGAATTTAATTGGGATTATGCTTTAAGTCACTCATTTCTTATAAAATTATTGATGAAAAACATTTACCAAAATTAAAAGAGCTATGGGATTTTCTTTATTCAATAACACTGTGTCCTTCCGAAAACATTTGGTAAAGACATCCAGGCTAGAGAGGTGGCAAAGCCTGAGCCAGTCTTCCTCACCTGCAAAAACCCATTGGACAGAGAGTGGTTTTATTTGGTTGCTAACTACACAACCAAATACAGGTACGCGGGACCCCAGTTTCATTGTGTGAGACTGGGGTACAGCGTACTGAAGCCAACTTCAGTGTAACTTCGCAAATTCAAGAGAGAGTGAAAGATAAAAAAGAGGGAAAGGAAGAGAGTGACAATAAACTGTATTATGTCAGTTGAATCTATTGGGTTTTTTGTTCTGGTTTTTGTTTTGTTTTGTTTTGTTTTGTTTTTGTAGAAACGGAGACTCGCTCTGTCGCCCAGGTTGGAGTGCAGTGGTGCGATCTCGGCTCACTGCAACCTCTGCTTCCCAGGTTCAAGCGATTCTCCTGCCTCAGCCTCCCAGATAGCTGGGACTACTGGTGCGCACCACCACTCCTGGCTAATTTTTTGTGTTATTAGTAGAGACGGGGTTTCACCACATTGGCCAGGCCGGTCTCAAACTCCCGACCTGGTAATCCACCTGCCTCGGCCTCCCAAAGTGCTGGGATTGCAGGCGTGAGTTACCGCGCACAGCCTGGGTTATTTTTTAATCCAAGTATCAGAATTAGTAACTTTAAAAGAAAAACTATGGCATTTAATTAGAACATGGATTAATCTATATCTCTTTCTTGAATAATGCAAACTAATGAGTGTTCAAGGGTGAAAATAAATTTGCTAGAGAAATAGAAACGGAACAAAAAATCACATTGTGACTGTTGCATCTCTTACATAAAAATATTTTAAAACTAAGATAATAGTAGCTGTGTTAAAGTGATATTATAGATCTTTCTCCCATTTAATAAATTTTCGCTATAATGATAGTCAATTATTACTTTTATAGTAACAAAATATTTAAGGAAAACAGGTAGCATTATATTTCTGAAATCAATTAGCTCTTCTGAGAGAGAAATATCTTTTCTAATATTTAGAAGGCAATCACTTAAAAAATCAGTTTTAACTTAATAACGATTCACCTCTCTGAAACAGAAAAAATGACGTTTTATATTTTGTTCCCTGAAAAAAATCTAAAAGTTGACACCACCTTTTGAAACCACAGTGTGCTGTTTAATACTGGCAATTGACAGGGACATATTAAGCAATAATTTTGTGGGGAACAAGTTTGGAAAGCCCTGTCTGGTATGGTGGATTTTGTGAAGCAGGTTTTCATGCAGTTGGATTCCTACAGAAACCTCCACCACAGTCACTTAGCCAGGCAGTTACCAGCATGAAAATAAACAGTTTACATTCTTCAGTTAAGCAGGCCCACACACACACACAAAAACTACTGATACCAGGACTAAGCCCTATTATAACAGGAAGGAACAACCACCTCTTCTGCTTAGGTGTAAGCAGAAGCTTAAACAAGCCATTTTTATACTAAAACCTTACATTTATAGCCAGCAAAAGAGCCCAATCATTGAAATCAAATCCAGCTTTGTAATTCTCCATTCAGAATGACATTGTAGGAAAACCATCATGTTTCATTCTGTCATTTGACATTTTTCATATGAAGTAGGTGTGTTTCCTATTTGAATTTCAGTCGCACACTCTTATTGCTGAGCTACTCACATCCACCACAGTGATCTGAAAATAAAACTGGCTATTTTCCCAGAGACCTTGGTGCACAGAACACAGCAAGTCAGAAGTAGAATGGGATTTCGAACTTGAGACTTGTGCACCTGAAAGAGAGTTTAACTAGTTAACTCCCTCCACCCTGCCCTTTTATTTTCTAAATTGAGCATACCAAGGTTCAGAGCAGTGCTCCCTGAAGCTGGAGTCCCGCCTGGGAGGGCTGACTGACGACATGGACTTCCTCAGGCAGCTGTATGACGAGGGGATCCGGGAGCTGCAGTCCCAGAGCTCAGACACGTCTGTGGTGCTGTCCATGGACAGCCTCATGGCTGAGGTCAAGGCGCAGGGCGAGGACCTCGCCTACGGCAGCCGGGCTGAGGCTGAGAGCATGCGCCAGACCGAGTAGGAGGAGCTGCAGACGCAGGCTGGGAAGCCCGGGGATGACCTGCGGCGCGCAAAGACTGAGGTCTCCGGGATGAACGGAACATCAGCGGCCCCAGGCTGAGACTGAGGGCCTCAAAGGCCAGAGGGCTTCCCTGGAGGCCGCCATCGCAGACACCGAGCAGCATAGGGAGCTGGCCATTAAGGATGCCAACGCCAAGCTGTCTGAGCCGGAGGCCATCCTGCAGCGGGCCAAGCAGGACATGGTGGCAGCTGCGTGAGCACCAGGAGCTCATGAACGTCAAGCTGGCCCTGGACATCGAGATGGCCACCTAAAGGAAGCTGCTGGAGGGCGAGGAGAGCCGGCTGGCATCTGGGATGCAGAACACGAGTAGCCATACGGAGACCACCAGCGGCCATGCAGGTGGTCTGAGCTCGGCCTATGGGGGCCTCGGCTACGACCTGGGCTCCAGCTTTGGCTCTGGCGCGGGCTCCAGCTCCTTCAGCCGCACCAGCTCCACCAGGGCCACGATTGTGAAGAAGATTGAAACCCGTGATGGGAAGGCGGTGCCCCAGTCCTCTGATGTCCTGCCCAAGTGAACAGCTGCGGCAGCCCCTCCCAGCCTGCCCCTCCTGCGGCTGCCCCAGAGCCCGGAGGGAGGCCACTGTTCAGGGGACCACAGGGAACCAGAGACCCACCTGAGGCTGAGCTCTAGCCCTCAGCCTAGGCGCGGGGGAGTCTACTGCTGGGGATCCCTCTCGCCCATGCCTCCAGCTGCAAAACAATTCAATTGCCTTTTTTTTTTTTTTGTCCAAAATAAAACCTCAGGTAGCTCTGCCAAAAATAAATAAATAAATAAGGCAGGGAGCTACCACAGAATCCACTCAGAAGGAGAACTGTGCTTCCTAACCCACTTGGAAGCCACAGAGAAGAACAGACTCTGAGAACCCTGATCTGCCCTCTGACTGATTAGGACTGAGAAATGGGTGCAAGAGAAAGGAATTCTTTGAGGGATCAAAAAGGCCTCATGAGCACCACTTTTTCATTTTTTTTTTTTTTTTTTTTGTTGCCTAGGCTGGAATGCAAAGGCGCAATCTCGGCTCACTGCAACCTCCATTGGTTCAAGCAATTCTCCTGTCTCAGCCTCCCAACTAGCTGGGACTACAGACGCATGCCACCATGCCCGGCTAATTTTTTGTATTTTTAGTAGAGACAGGATTTCACCATATTAGCCAGGATGGTCTCCATCTCCTGACATCGTGATCTGCCCACCTCGGCCTCCCAAAGTGCTGGGATTACAGGCATGAACCACCACACCCAGCCGAGCACCACGTTTTTTAACGAGACTTCCATTCATCCATTTATTATTACTTTTGTTACAGAGGTTGTGATGAGAGTGGTGGAGAGCCTGGTAGACCATATTTCAGTGAGAAAAATGTAGATCTTGAAATAATTCACCTGAAAAAACCAATGAAGTGGCTTTTTTCAGTGTGTATCTCTGTCTATGGCAGGCGAAAATCAATACCTTGTTCTTCTAGATTTTCCGAGGAATGCCTAAATGGGCCCTGTGTCGAGATTCTGCTAATCAAATACACATGCAGAAAACAGGCTTTTACAGCAACTCAACGTTCTCTGTGCTGACGTTGAAAAACAGTATTAGTGCCCTTCTCAAAGAATAACCCTGAATATCCAACTTTTTTATTGTCATCCAGAGCACATGAGGCCTAAGTGATTTACTGAATGTATCTTACAATAATAGCTGTGACCATTAAAAACCCTACTATCACAAGGAGCCCTACATATATCATCCCATTTAGCCTTCCCACTAAACCTGCAAAGTAGACATGATTAATGGTATTTACAAAAGATCTGAAATTTAGAAAGGCTAAGGTACTTGCCCAAGTTTGCACAGAGGAAATTAAAGTCAAAGCAAAAGCCAAAGACTTCCCACTTTGCCATATTGCGTCCAGACAGCGAGACCCCAGTCCTTATCCAAGTTGCAGACCATTCTGAGCCCCACAGAAAACAAGTTTGCCATATCAGGAATGGGCTATGATTACAACTATTTATGAGTATCATATCTTACATACATGTTAGCTAAGGTCTGAAAGTAAAAAACCATAGCATCTCATTGCAAACAGGTGATATAATTCAGCACCTTCATTTTCAAAAGAAGAAACTGAGGCCCAGGAAGGTAAACTATCTTTTAGCACAATCAACATTTGTGGTGCACCCACTATGGGTGGAACTTTGTGCCAGTTTGCACATTTAGTAGGGGAGATAAAGAAACTATGCCAATTATTAAAGTAATGAGCAGAAGAATTGTAAGGCACTATCTTCTAGGAATGTCTTCTAAGCAAACATCAAAGATGTTGTCAGATTTATAGGCAAATAAGTTTATTTTAGTATTATTTATTATAGTAAAAATTTGATAGAAACATAAATGACTAGGCCAGGCACAGTGACTCACATCTGTAATCCCAGCACTTTGGGAGGCCAAGGTGGACGGATCACCTGAGGTCAGGAGTTCGAGACCAGCCTGACCAACATGGTGAAACCCCGTGTCTACTAAAAATACAAAAATTAGCCGGGCACAGTACAGTGTGCTGTAATCCCAGCTACTCAGGAGGCTGAGGCAGGAGAATCTCTTGAACTCGGGAGACAAAGGTTGTGGTGAGCCAAGAGTGTGCCGTTGCACTCCAGCCTGGGTGACAGAGCGAGACTCTGTCTCCAAAAAAAAAAAAAAAAAAAACCATAAATGTCTAAAAATACCAACATGGATAATTACATCAATTATTTCAGTATAGTCATGTGCTGTATAATGAGTCATTTGAGTCAACAAACTACATATACAACCATGGTCCCATAAGATTATAATACTATATTTTTACTGTAACTTTTCTACATTTAGATACACAAATACTTACCACTCTGTTCCCATTGCTTCCAGTATTCAGTACCATCACATGCTCTACAGGTTTGTAGCTAGCCTAGATGCGTAGTAGGCTGTACTATCTGGGTTTGTGTGAGTACACTCCATGATGCTTGCACAATGATGAAATTGTCTATGGAAGCATTTCTCAGAGCATAGCCCCATCATTAAGTAATGCATCACTGCACACAGTGGAACGTTGAACAACCATTCAAATCATGTTTTATAAGAATATTTTAACCATCTGAGCAAATGTTTTTATTAATATAATGATAAGTGAAAACAGCAGGCTACAATATTGTATATACCGTTTGAGCATGATTTCAGACTATTTCAACCAAAATGTTAACAGTGGCCAATTCTAAGCAGTGGGATATGGGTTATTATTATTTTCCTCTTCACACTCCCTATATTTTCCAAATTATCCACAATGAGCGTGTATAACTTTCATAATTAGCTAAACAAGCAATATTTTTTTACAGCTGCTTGGCAACCTCTTAGTAGATTACTTTCCACTGGAGCCATCTTCAAGTAAGGAAAAACAGATGAGGGCAAATAACCTAAAGACATAAACTTCATTCTTTTTGCATCAGGGCATTGTTGAAGGCTCCTGAGCAAAGACATAATAACCACAGTTGGGCTAGTGAGGGGGAACATCTGCCACGGGGCAGAGAATGGGGAGGAAGGGACTGAAAGCAGAGGCCAAACAGGCTGTGACTGCAGTGGTCAGGGAAGCTGTGTCTCATGAAGGCTGAAGCAGGTGAATGCTGTGGGAAGAGAGAAAGGGACTGTGTCAGAGACCTCGCAAAGGCCTAGTGCTGGCTGTTTGTGGAGATGAAGGAGAAGCCACCCAGCTGGGAAAGGGAAATGCTGAACATCAGTTACAGTGCGCAATTTCAACATGGCCCCTGGGACTTTGTACTGAGTAAATGAAACATAGGCATGGAGGAGAAAATGTGAATTAATAAACCTTCTACAAGAACTATTTCTATTTCTCCTTAGCTTAACAAGCCAGGAGCTGCCATCTGACTCACGGTTAATTTCATTCTGGTCATTCTGAATTGCATTACTGACATCATGGCTGTGCAGTGGAAGATGTAATAGAATCAATACTCTAATCACTCCTAGCCATGCGCAGCACGGTTCCCGGACAGAAAAGAAGAGCTGCCAAATGCCTCGACATGTATTGTTTTCCTTTTCTTCTTGCTCTTCCCTATTTTTTTTTCTTTTTTAGCTCTACAATTTTCAGTTTTCCCTAACAACTGACTATCAGAGTCACACCAAGGAGGGCTTAAAAATATGGACAGAAACAAAGCTACTAGAAACATGTACATTGAAATATTCACAGTGCCATCTGTAGGCAGTGGAATTCATGGTAATGAGTATTGCTTCTTTCTGTTTAGCCATGTTTCTTAAGACTCTTCCAATTAATGTGTATTAAATTTTGGAAAGAGAAAAAAGGTAGTTTTAAAATGTCAAACCATGCAAAAAAGAAGTTTTTTAACAGTGGCTGGGGCACCAGGGCTGCAACGGGAGCATTGGTGTTTATGGTTGACTACAGTGCTAATGTTGGCAAGCAAGTCTCTTAAACATAGCAACTGCAACTCAGGCAAGCCTATTCTTCCACCTGTTCTCATTTTAGAGGCCTCTGCGCTATGGCTCCTTTTAGGTCCTAGGGCTTCTTCATCTGTTCATAGCCTCAGCTCATCCTCCACTGGACATTTCCACCATCCTTGAACATCTCACATGGGGTATTTGAGTTTTAAACTGCCTCTTTCCTTATAGACATAAAAACTTTGCCCGATTAAAGAATTCCTACTATTTGACAGGCTTTCTATTGTTGCAATGATGATGAAAATGATACTGTTTTGAACTTGGAGCTTCCCTTACTCCCTCAAATTACACATACAGATTGCCTATCATCTCAGATAAGGGCATGTGTAGCATATAAACAAATGTTAATACATCTTTATGAGATGCAAGGCTAATCAATGTCTTAGAAGAACTAGAACAATTAGTTTCCTAAGGTGTAAGAACATATGGCAATACTGAAGATTCACTCTTTCAACCAAAATTTACTGACCTTAATGATATGCTAGGCACTGCGTTTGGGACTGAGGTGGAGCCAGGGATGCCAAGATGAACAAAACAGGGCACTTACAGCCAGTGGCAGAAAGAGAATCCAGCTCTTGTATTTCAGAATAATAAATGCCAGAATGAAACTCTCCAAAAGACACTTTGCGGAGCTCAAGGCAGGGTACCACTAGCTGAAGAGAAGAACAGCAAGGCTCTCATAGGAGCTGATGCAGCTAGTTCCAAAGGATGGATGTGATTTTCAAAGAGCTGTAGATGTACCTGGAAGAGGGGCAGTGCATGTGGAGGTCAGTAGTCTCACAGCCATAGGCAATGTGGCATGCAGGAAAAGGATTTGGAAGGTGATCAAGCTGATAAGTCATGTGGAGAAATTTGAACTTCATATTCCAGACCATAAAAAGTCATTGAAATCTTCCAAGCAAGGAATAACCTGGACAGATTCCTATTTTAACCGTGTGGGACATGGGCTAGAAAAGGCAGAGAAGAAAATAGGCAAAAGGATGCAGAAAAAGAGGCTTTCAGTGGGGGTGATATTGCCTCCTGAGCAGTGTTGTAGAAATGTATGAGATGTCCTGACTGTCCAAACGGTTGGGGGACACAGTGGCATTTAGTTGTCAGAGGCTAATAATGCTAGATGTACTGCAATGGGCAACACAGTCACACATGCGGAAGAATTCCCTTGTCTCGCGTGACTTTCAAATATGCCACCAGACAATCGTACAGGTCAAAAACCTGTTACTAATGATCTCAGCAGCCCAGAATATAATTCCACTTGGCACGTAAACATAAAGTACTATGTATAAATTGTATATGTGCTATAAAGATTGATATATAAATCAATGGAATAAAGTTAAGAGTCCAGAAATACATCCTTACATTTTTGGGCAATTGATTTCGATGCCCATAAATGTAAGGGTGTATTTCTGGACTCTTAATTGTATTGTATTTTAAATTTAATTAAATTTATTAATGTAAGAGTATATTTTTAGACTCTTATTTTTCTTGGTGTCAAGACAATTCAATAGGAAAAGATTAGTGTTTTCCACAAATAGTGCTGAGTGTACTGGATACACACAGGGAAGAGAATTAAGTTGGACCCTTACCTCAGAACTTATTCCAAAATTAACTCAGAATGGATTAAAGACAAAAATATAAGAGCTAAAACAACAAAATTTCTAGAAGAAAATATAGCCAAAAGTCTTCATAATTTTGAATTAGGCAATAAGTTTTTTAGATGGGACATCAAAAGCATAAACAATAGAAGGAAAAATAGATAAGGTAGATTACTTCAAAGCCAAAAAACTTTTGCATTTCAAGTAAAACCTTCAAGAAAGTGAAAAGAAAAAGCACAGAATGGTTTCTATTGCAAAGCATATATCTGAGAAGGATTTAGAATCCAGAATATGTAAAAAAAATGACTCAAAAATAAAAAAAAAGAAATAACCTATTTTTAATGGACAAATAATTTGAATAGATATTTCTCCAAAGGTATATACAAATCGCCAATAAGTTCATGAAAAGATGCTCAAGACCATTAGTCATTAGGGATGTAAAGTAAAACCACAATGAGATACAACTTCACACCCTTTAGGATGGTTGTAATTTTAAAAACATGAACAATAACACGTATTGAGGAAGATGCAGAGAAATTGGAATCTTCATACATTGCTGGTAGGAATGCAAAGTGGTGCAGCTGTCTTGAAACACAATCTGGCAGTTCCTGAAAGTGTTAAACACTGAGGTGCCATATGACCCAGCAATTCTACTCCCAGTATGTATCCAAGAGACTTGAAAAACGTCCACACAAAAACCTGTACACAAATGCCCATAGCAACATTACTCATAATATCCAAAAAGTGAAAACAATCCAAATGGTATCAGTTGAATACTATGAATGAGTGAAGAAAATATGGTGTAGCCATATAATGAAGTATTATTCAGTCATAAAACAGAAATGAAGTTCTGATATGTAATGCGACATGGATGAACTTTGACAACATTGTCGTTAGTGAAAGAAGCCAGATACAAAAGGCCACATATTGTATTACTGCATTTATGTGAAATGTCCAAAATAGGCAAATCCATAAAGAAAGTAGATTAATGAGGATTTCAGGTTTTCTAATTCTGGAAAAAGAAAAGGAAATAAAAGAAAGTAGATTAATGCTTGCCAGGAGTTGGGGGAGAAGCAACGGGGAGTAACTGCTCATGGGTATGGAATTTTTTAGGGGGTAATTTAAATGTTCTGAAATTAAATCAGTGTTATAGTTTCACAATTCTGTTAATATACTATACTAAACAAACACAGAAATATACACTTTAAAATGACTAATTTTATAGTATGTGGATTGTACTTCGCTTTTAAAAATTATATGTGCTCAATTTTTCAGAAAGGCAACCAATATACAAATCAAGGAAAGATGGTCGGGTGCAGTGGCTCACACCTATAATCCCAGCACTTTGGGAGGCCAAGGCAGGTGGATCACCTGAGGTTGGGAGTTCGAGACCAGCCTGCCAACATGTTGGAACCCCATCTCTACCAAAAATACAAAAATTAGCCAGGCATGATGGTGGGCGCCTGTAATCCCAGTTACTCGGGAGGCTGAGGCAGGAGAATCGCTTGAATCCAGGAGGCAGAGGTGGCAGTGAGTCCAGATCACATTATTGCACTCCTGCCTGGGTGTCAAGAGCAAAACTCTGTCTCAAAAAAAAAAAAAAAAAAATCAAGGAAAGATGGTATTAGGTTTAGTTTGGAAGTTTACAATTGTTTACCATTTCACAAAACCACTTCACCAGAAACCCTGTCAAGTAGTATTTGAATCACCAACACTCACACTTTATGGTTTATGGCTATTGAGATCACAGCAACTCTGCACAGATGCAAGTCTGAGTATTTCATTATATTGTTCTTGAGCATTTACAGCTTAAAGAGCATTTTTTACTATAAATTAATTGCCTTCTAGTTCTTCTTCACATTATAGTGAGTGCACTATATTGATTTTTCTTGAATAATGTTTGTGGGTTGGTTATGTTATCTGTGAACTTAATTTCAGCATAGAAATGGGCAGAATGCCCCATCACATTTGTAATGCAATGTGTGCTATTAAAAGGTGGCATTAAGGCTAGTAGAACTGAGGACCACTGACCTATTTTCAGGTCAGTCCTTCATTACGCACACACGTCCAGTCACAACCATCATTTAATTATAGCTCAGGGTCTTCCTCTTTTCCCCTCTGCACATAAAATTCCAAACAGGTAAAACCACAGCAACCACAGCTTTTGGCATTTCCCTAGACTAAAGCCTTCATTCATCAGACCTCTGCCCCTGGAATTATAAAGATTTTCTTGTAAAGAGTTTAAATTGCTTTCCATCCTCGTTGTCATTCAGTTTCCCCATGCGTCCATGGTTTGAGGGTTGATTTTTAGCTGGTTGATCTAGGTACATTTTCTCCCCTGCTTAGGTTAAAAAATTAAAATGTGGAGGCGACCTGGGGGAACCATTGTGTATTCTCAAAGGATGCAATCTTCGTGTCACTGTGCAAGCGAAGTGTCTCTCCCCAGGGCATTGGGTAGGGCTAACTGTTAGCATTTTTAATTTCTGAGGTCATAAGTGTCACACTGGGGACATTTAAACAAACTTCCTCAGCTTGGGCTAAGAGATATAGAGGAGCAGCCTGGATTGCAGAGAGGGAATTGGCCCACCAATCAGAAGGCCGGTGTTGGCCTGGTGCGGGGGCTCACACATGTAATGTCAGCACTTTGGGAGGCCAAGGCAGGCAGATGGCCAACATGGTGAAAACAAGTCTCTACTAAAATACAGAAAATAACCAAATGTGGTCTCACGTGCCTGTAGTCCCAGCTACTCAGGAGGCTCAGGCAGGGGAATCACTTGAACCCAGAAGGCAGAAGTTGCAGTGAACCAAGATCATACCATTGCACTCCAATCTGGTGACAGAACATGACTCCATCTCAAAAAAAAAAAAAAAAAAAAACAAGGGCCGGTGTCCCAGTCTGGATTCATGCTGTATTATTATTGAACCAGTCACTTTCTCTTTTTCCAAAATTCTTTTTGCATCTGTAAGAGGAGGATATTAATGCCTAAATTTCCTGCCTTACAGACTCATGATAATCAAATGTGAAAATATTTATAGTGTTTTATGTCTATTCACTTATTCATTTATATGTCCCGAGTGCCACCTACTTACCATCAGGCCCTGACTTGGTATCAGGGACACTACGGTGCCCACAACAGGCACAGCTCTGACTTCATGTAACTCAGAGACCAAAAGAGACACAGACTCTAATGAATAATGACACAATTAATTAATTTATTATATAACATGCTCCAAAGGAAAGGGGCAGAGTGCTATAATAAAAGTTTATAGTGGTGAGATAGGGTCTAAACTCATTCACAGATCAGAAGTGATGCTCAGAATGAGACCTGAGGGGTTAATCAGAGCAGTCTAACAGGAATTGCAAAAATATAGTCTAATGATTTTCTTTAAAATACTGATTCTTGAATCTCACTCCCAGAGATGTGGATTCAGAAGCTCCACGAAAAAGCTGAGGAGTTGTGTTTGTGCTTTTATTTTGTTAAGTTTCCCAGGTGATTCTCATGTGTAGCCAGGCATGGGAACAACTGAGCTAGGCAAAGAGTAGGGAAGAACAAAAGAGAAGAAACAGCTACTGTGAAGACCCAGAGGTGGGGCAGACGCCTACTGCTAGATGCAAACGAACTGCAGCACATGTAGGCGCATCTTCTGGAAGCTTCTTAGTAGAATCTCAGGCCCCATTCTTGACCTAAGGAGGCAGAAACTGCATTTTCACAATATTCCCAGGTGTGTTTTATTTATGTATTTATTTATTTAAGCCATAGGCTCCACTTTCAGTGACTTTTTTTTTTTTTAATGTCTGTTACAATACTTAGAAGCACTGGGTAGGAGACTTGAACCTTGAAGGAAAAATCCTGGCATATCTGTTCTGGTATCCTTAGCTCCCAGCACATATAAGGCACTTGGTAAACATAGTTTAAATCAAATTGCACAAATATACATTTTTATTTTGTGGAAACTGCCAAATCCAGAGATTACTAAGACTGATGAAAAACTAATCCTTCTTCATATGGAAATGGGCAAAGACATATTCCACTGAAGAGCGAGGAAACTGGCACAGTCTTTTGCCAGGGCAGTCTGGCAAAGGGCACCAGAACATAAAACATGCATGCCCATTAACTTGGTAACTCCCCTCCAAGGAGATTAGCCTAAGGGATTACACAGACATGTCTGCAAAATATACATCCACGGTAGCATTGCTTATGAGAAAAAATTGAAAATAGCTTCAATTTCCATTAAAAGGCAATTAAACCATTGTTGTATGTAAAATGAACAATCCTGCAGCTCTTTGAGATGACATCGATGACATATACTGTCTTGGATATGTGGTATCACTGATACATTAGGTTTCACAAAGGTCATAAGAAGTATCTCAGTTTTGTGATATATATTTCCTCCACCTCCTTCATCTCTTCCACCTTTGCTACCCCTGAAAGAGTAAGACTAACCCCTCTGCTTCCTCCTCCTCCTCAGCCTACTCAACGTGAGGAGTATGAAGATGAATATATTTATAATGATCCACTTTCACTGAATAGAATATATATTTTCTATTTCTTATTTTCTTCATAATTATATTTTCTTTTCTCTAGCTTATTTTATTGTAAGAATACAGTATATAATACATATGCAAAAATATGTGTTGACCATTTATGGTATTGGCAAGGCTTCTGGTCAACAGTAGGCTATCAGTAGTTAAGTTTTTGGAGGATCCAAAGTTACATGCAGATCTTAGGCTGCACAGGGGTCGGCACCCCTAGCCCCTAGTGTTGTTCAAGGGTCAACTGTATTTACAATTGGTATATTTTTTTGCTTATAGGAGATAAAAGATATTTTCATGTTCATAAAAGAAAACAAAACCTTCCACTTCAGAAAGTGGAAACTACTCTATTTGCCTCATAGAATCTGCGGGACACAGTGAAGAGAATGAAAAGCGAGAGAGAGGAAGAAGAAAAAAAGGAAGAGACAGAGGAGAAGAGGGATGGTGTCTTGGCAATCTTACATCTCCATCCAGGTAGACCCAGCCCTGGCTGCACATTAGAATCACCTGAGAAGGCTTCTGACCTCTCTGATGCCGGGTTCCCATCAGACCAATTCAATATAAATCTCTTGGAAATGTGGCTGGACATTATTATTTCTAAAAGCTCCCCGGGTGATTCTAATGTGTATCAAGGCTGTGAACCCTTGGAGACTGGCCTGACAGACCAAGGACACCTGTCCATCATCCACCTGCATGTGACATTGTTCAGGGTGCCACAGCTGTCACCAACAACACCAATTCAAGTGCAGCCTGTAGAAAAAAAAAATAACTGGAGGCATGAAAGACTGATCAAATCACCTTCTAAGCCAAGCTGTTCATCAGTATGAAGGGCCTCCCCTCAATGGCTCTGAAAGTCAGAGCACAGGGAGCCAGCATGGGGACGTTGGGGTTACTCCAGGAGGCAGCTTGGAGGACTGATTGTTTGGGAGCAGGAAGAACTTCCATATAAAAGCACAATGCTAGGTTTCATATCTTGAGAAATTATAAAATTTCCTCTTATCTCTTTCTCCTTCTCTGTTCATACTACCATCTGAACTTATTCCCTCTAAACAAGTCAGTGGAAATGGAAACACTATATAAAAGTTCTGGATTCTTTAAGTAGCAGCAGTTTGCCTGTACGGTCATAGGTCAATCACCATTTGAGACCCACCAAGTCCAGGGTGTGTCTCAGGCAATTGGAAGCATCAAGGAGATCCCAACAAAAATGCCCTTTTTCTGCATATCTTCACTGTCCTAAAAATGTCCCCTCAGTCATTTCTCGACCTGCTTTCCAACAGACTCCTACTTTCCAGGTCACTGGAAATCCTGGTGTGCTCCTCTCCACCAGGTAACATTAGATTCTGTCTGCTTCCGTCTGCGAACTGGGTGAGTCTTCATATCCAGCTGAGACACGATCACTGTTTGTGATTAGATGGGCAGCTTGCTAGCTGACAAAGTAATAGAATTTCTTCTCTTCTAGTGCCAGAAAGGATTGCCTGGGTGCTTTGAGCCTGGTGGACCAGTATTTCAATTTGGTTTTTGGTTAGATACAGTTGTGTTTTTCTCTGTTCATGTCCAGTGGTTAAAGTAGGGTTTCCTGCTCAGATAAGTCCTAAGTCATTAAAGGATGGCAGAGCAAGGCAACCCCATTACATGTTAACAGTTGTCAGAGGCTGCTGGCCACAAGGCACTGTGCCCAGCTTATTATGAGTTAACATAAAGTTGATTTATTCAAAACTGTGCTTAGGAAAAAGTGACAGTCTCCCAAACCGTAAATAATTATATATCTTTTCTTTAATAATAATAGCAGCTAATGTGAACCTAATTGAAAAGTTTTCTTGGCAGGAGAAGAAGATTTACAAATTAAATAGCAAAGATTGAGGTGGCTACAACTTTAGGACTTTTAGCCAAAGGCAGTTTTGTTTATATGGCATGTATTTTGTTACCACTGATGGGAGAACTGGGGTAAGGTGGAGAGAAGAATAATCAGGAAGAAAGAGACAGCAAAGAGTGGTTTGGGATAAGCCCTTAAGGATGTTAAGAATGCATACACACTGGATACCAACTTAAGCTGTTCCAGTTTGGCCAATTAAACTTTCCAGGGACGTCCCACATCACCCACACGTGCAGCACAGTGTTCATCACCGAGCGCTGTTCTACGGTTACTACATTAATAATAGAGGAAGGGAAAAAGACTCTGGATAAGGGTGAAGGAGGAAAGATAGGCTTTCAGATCCTATTCGGAAAAAGATGAAGAGCCAAGAGAAGATTGCCGAGGGGTTGGAAGAGGCGTTCACTGCTGTTGACCAGAGCACGTGGCCACGGAAACTGGCATCCTGGCTCTTCCAGTGCTAGTTTCGGAGCCTTGGATAAATTCCCCAGCTAGCCTGACAAGCCAATGTCCTCTTCTGTTAAGGGTACCACTCCTTTCAGGTGTTGTTTCTAAAATTGTTAAGTGCAGACTCTGCAGCTATGCTGTACAGTATAATAGCCACTGGCCCCATGTGACTATTTAAATTCAAATTAATTAAAATTAAATTTAAATTTAAAATTCAGTTCTTCAGTTGCACTAGACACATGTCAAGTATTCAATAGCCACATGTAGCTAGTGGCCATTGTATTAAACAGCACAGAAAATATTTTCATCGTCTCAGAAAGTCTGCCGGGCAGTGCTGCCCAGCAGGCCAGTCTCCAGAGCTGCTTGGAATGGAGTCACATGCCAGCTCTGACAGCAGCTGTCACTTTTGACAAATGTCTTAACTGCTCTGGGCCTCAATTTCCTCATCTTTACCTTGGGAGTGGTTAAAAATAGTACCTCTCTTACAGGGCTGTTGTTAGACTATACAGACAGCCCTAGCTTACGATGGTTCTACTTAATGACGTTTCCACTTTTATAGTGCAGACATGATACACATTCAGTAGAAACCACACTTCTCCCACAATGCTGGGAAGTGGCTGTGAACCACAGCTCCCAGTCACATATTTTCAACTTGGGATATTTTAAACTTGTAATGGGTTTATCAGGTACCCTATCATACGTCAAGAACTGCATATAAATCGGTTAAAATTATGGCAGGTACATAGTAAGCATATATAAGTGACATTGTTATTGAGGTGAGGATTATCTAGACTTTTTTAAGCACTACGATTTTCATTTCAGATACATAGCCATTTAATCTCTCAGTTTTTAGCCTCCCAAAAGAGGCTTTTCTCTTTTATGTGTGTGTGTGTGTGTGTGTGTGTGTGTGTCTATTTTACCCCCTTTCTGCGTACGACAGAATGATACCCAGAGTTCAGAATAATAAGGAGGCTGCTTCAGTCCTGTAATGTGTCCCAAGAGAAGTTCACCCCTTTTTATTCGAAGATTTCTCACTAAATTAATAGAATGAGGACCCTGGCCAGACCCAAACCACAGGCAAGGAGGATTTATCAACTCTTGCCTATGACACGCAGTACAAATTAAGCAGGCTCAGTACTAGGCTCTGAATGTGGAGGCTTATTTATTAAAATACTTTTCAGACGTCAAAATAGAAAATGCAGTTTACAACAAAATAGAAAATGCAGTTTTGCTCTTGTTGCCCAGGCTGGAGTGTAATGGCACAATCTCGGCTCACTGCAACCTCTGCCTCCCAGGTTCAAGCAATTCTCCTGCCTCAGCCTCCCGAGTAGCTGGGATTACAGGCATTCGCCACCACACCTTGTTAATTTTGTATTTTTAGTAGAGATGGGGTTTCTGCATGTTGGTCAGGCTGGTCTTGAACTCCCAATCTCAGGTGATCTGCCTGGGCCTCCTCAAGTGCTGAGATTATGGTCGTGAGCCACCACACCCAGCCAAGACTGTGCTTCTTAAAGAGAGAGGGGCCATGACCTCACAGATCTCTTTAACGCAGAGCATAGTAAAATGGGCTCTCCTTGGGCTGATTCGAGACACCAAGCATCTTGGTCCTGTCTTCCAGAGGAGGCAAAAAAGAATGGCAGCAGGTCCAGCAGCCTGGCTTGGCACAGGGATTTTATGTCATCAACCTAAGCTTCAGATCTCAGAGAGAGGAACTGTCTCAGACAGGTCAACCCCACACGTGACTCAAAGAACAATGATGACCCAACAGTCCAGATAGACCTGAAAGTTTGTAAACCCTCTACGTTGAGGAATGTTTTTATTCTTGTTCAGGTTTGTCAAGCAGGGTTTCCCATTTCTTTTTCAGATCGAACTAAAGGCCATTTTGATAGCTTCTTTTCCCCTTCTAGATCACTCTTTCAGCAAAGACATTCCGGGCATCATGGCAAAATGGTTTCTTGATGTTGACTCACACTGTCCTCTGTATACTCACATCTAAATATCACTCTGTGATTTCATCTAGTAATAGACACCATATTAAGGACTGAAAATGTAGCAGAATTAAAAATCTTCGGAAGGAGATGTCCTTCTGAAGGTCTTTTAAAATCTTCTTATATCATACTAAAGAAGAAAAAATCAGAGTAGCTTATTCCTAAAAGAATGATATGAGGTCACAGACAACCTTGCATGTGGACATGCACACACAACCCACGGCTTTCACTGCTATGAGACGAAATTCAAATCTCTTTGAGAAGGAGGACTTGAACGATGCTGCTGAGTGCTTGTGATTGGCCAGGTGAGAGAGATGAAGGCTTGAAATGTGTTCACTGGATTTAGCAAAATGGAAGCTGTTGATGACCTCAGAAAAAGGAGTTGTGGTGGCAAGGGACATGTTCCTGCAAGGGCAAGTTGTGGTGGCAAGGGCAGAATGGGGAAGGCCAATGGCTGACAAGCTGTGAGAGAGTGGACACAGTCCGGGTAGAGTAGCTATACAGTATAATAGCAACAGGCCACATGTGACTGTTTCAATTCAAATTAATTAAAATTAAATTTAAATTTAAAATAGTATGGCCTGGTGCTGGTGAATGCTTTTACTTGTTAGTTTTATGAGATGGACCTGTTGAGGATAATTAGAATTCTTAGGAGAGTCCATGAAATTAACAGAATTAGTTGCCTCTGGGAGAGTCAACGAGAAGAGAAAGCAAACCAAGCTATCAGAAACCGATGTCACAGAACTGAGGGCTTTGTTTCCATCTTTCAAGTAAGAATGTTGGCTTGAGCTTTGTGTAGGAACTGGGAGAATCTTGCCTCGTGGCTCCTGGTGATTTGATTCTGCTGTTCTAAAGCTGGTTCTGCAACCAAGTAGGAGTTTTCCCTAGGCCTGAAAATTGTATTTCCAAAGTGAAAGGAAAGCTAATGGTAACGTTAATTCAGTGGAGGGTACAGACCCTAAAACAGTTCGCCATAATAGAGATGCATGGAAACATAACTACAAAAACCAAGGTTATTTCTGCATGGTCAGGAACAGGAGCATGCATGTTATTCCAGGAGCTTCTGCGTTTCCTTTTGTTTTTTAGTTACAGAATTCTTTTCTGATTTTAAAGGAATACATCCTGACCACAGAAAAGATAAAAATACTAGGTTGGTGCAGGAGTAATTGTGGTTTTTTGCAATTTTAAAAGAAGACAAATCAGAATACCTTGATGTTGACTCACACTGTCAATTTGAAAAAATTGCAAAACCTAATGTACCAACCTAATAGATATCATTTCTAATCCCACCACTCAGATTCTCCATTTTTAACATTTTACCGTATTGCCTTTAAAAGAGAATGAAATTAAATCATATCCTTTGTTGCTGTAGTTGTTTTCGTTTATCCTGAGTAATTTTTAATGTCATTACATGTTACTTTTTCAGAGACAGGGTCTTGCTCTATCACCCAGGCTAAAGTACAGTGGTGTAAATCACAGCTCACTGCAGCCTCAAACTCCTGGACTCAAGCAATTCTCCTGCCTTAGTCTTCTAAGTAGCTAGGACCACAGGTGTGCCACCATGCCACCTTATTTTTTTTTTCTTTTGGTAGAGATGAAGTCTGTCTATGTTGCCCAGGCTGGTCTTGAACTCCTGGCCTCAAGTGATCCTCCAACCTTGGCCTCCCAAAGTGCTGGGATTACAGGCGTGAACCACTGCATTTGGCCAATAAGTATTCTTTTTAAACAATATATTAATGGTTGCTTAATATTTTATTCTTTGAATGCCTCAGAATTCATTTAACTGTGTCACCATAATGAGAAATGTAGGTTATCTCCAACTTTTTTACCACTGTAAATAATATTGCAATTAATGCCTTTGAAATCAATCTTTTTCTACACCTGATTATTTCCTCATGATGTAGCTACTTTCCAAAAAACATTTACATCAGTTTACAGTCCCACTATCACAATGTGGATGTATCATTTCTTTGATGTCTCATTAGCAATCATGATTTTTATTTTTTTAACCTTCCCATGTTCATAAGTGAAAATATCTCCTTTTCTTGGCATTTCCTTGAATATTAGTGATAATGGATATATTTTTACATATTATTGAATATTTTATTTGCATAAACAATTGTTCCTTCCTTGCTCTATCAGGAATACATTCAAACTAAGAGCTTGCAGTCTGGAAAATTTTTAACTCAACAGTTTAGAAGCAAGCACTAATCAGTTGAATAGCTTGTAGGCTGGAAATTCATTTAAAAAGTCACCAAACAGAGCTTGGCTGTTGTTAAGCAGCTATGCCACCTTGCTGCCAGCTGAACAAACCTTCCTCCTGTATTCAGTGTCCAAAAAATCCGTTTCCCGTGGCCGCTCCTGCTACATTTTTGGTGCACTGGCTGGGAAGCGAGTCTCGGATAGCAGACGGTGGAAAAAAGTCCCTTAGGTGGTTTGCCTAGCCCTGTGGAGCAACCGTGCAGGGGCACTGCTGCTCACTGGGGTGATGCATCCTGAGAGTGCTCCCGGGCAGGTATTTGCCCAGTGGAGCAGGAGCAGGGAGAGCGGAGTCTTCCTACTAACCCCGCCAGAGCACAGCAGGGAGGCCCTGCAGTGTGGATTTACCCAGTGGCTGAACACCGAGGAGGAACTGGCATTTGGGGAAGTCTGGACCACTGAATTTGGCAGTCTTACTGCGGTTTCATAAAAGCCGGAATTTTGCTGGAAATACCTTTCATAGATTCTCAACAGAATGGATGTTTAGACTGCAGATACAAACATCAGTTTAACTCGGCAGTCTCAATGCTATTTCGTATAAGCCGGGATTTTGCTGAAATATCTGTTTTGAGATTCTCCACAGAAAGGATTTTCAACTGCTGCATACACACATCAGCTTAACTCTCATATGCTCCCATTTGCTCTGGAAAGTCCAAACGCAGTTCCTAGAAGAAACGTGTTTCTGAAGATGGCAGATTAGGAGCAGCTGAGGATTGCAGCTCCCAGTGAAAGCGCGGAGGGTGAATGGACGCCGCATTCCCAGACGGATTTTTATTGTCCATAGACCAGGAGATTCCCAGGGGGAGGAGCCCCACGGGTTGCCAGCACAGCTGGTTTGGCCAGCGCAGCTGTTTTCGCCGGTGCCGCTGTTTTGGGCGGCGCTCCAGCGCAGCGGTTCCCCATACAAAATACGTGGGTCCCGGTGCCCTTCTAGCTGGCAATTGGAGCTCCAGGAAGGCAGAGCCGCCCATTCATCTGATTTAAAAAGGGGATTGAAACAGGCAGCCAGGCCAGGAGATTTCCCAGGCAAAAAAACGCCGCGAATCTCAGCGCCTGCAGTTTCAGCCGGCGCAGGCACGGGAAATCACACAGATCCCGGCACCTTTTCAACAGTTCACACGGCAACTGGGCGGAGCCCACAGCAGCTCAGCAAAGCCTCTGCAGGCAGTGAGTAGGCTGCCTCATCGCTGGGCAAGGCAGCCCTGAGAAAAAGGCAGCAGCACAAGGGAAACTCATAAATAAAGCCCTAACTCCCCAGGACAGAACACCTGGGGAAAAAAAAGGGGGGGTTTATGAGTTCTGCTGCAGCAGACTTAAACGTACATGCCCAGCAACTCTGAATGAACAACAGAGCTCACAGCTCAGCACTTGAGCTCCTATAAAGGACACTCTGTCACCTCAAGCAGCTCCCTGACCCCTGTATATCCAACGAGTCACCTCATAAAGGAGAGCTCAGACTGACATCTGGCGGGTAATCTTCTGGGACAAAGATAGCAGAAGAAGAAACTGGCAGCAACCCTTACTGTTCTGCAGCCGCTGCAGGTGATCCCCAGGCAAGCAGGGATGGGAGTGGACCTCAGCAGTCCTACAGCAGAGGGGCCAGACTGTTAGAAGGAAAACTAAGAAACAGAAAGAAATAACTTCATCATCAACAAACTGGACATCCAGTGAGAGACCCCATCTGAAAATCACCAACCACAAAGACCACACATAGATAAATCCACAAAGATGGGAAGAAACCAGTGCAAAAAGGAAGAAAACACC